>NW_026488497.1:12500-23279 GCF_026875155.1 Cherax quadricarinatus | reverse complement strand
TCCCTGCTGTTTTTTTAAGTGACACCTGCTGTGTACGCTGTTAGTGACTACCTGCTTGTACTGTCTGCTTATAGTGAACCTACTGGACTGCTGTATTGATGCCTGCTGTGTATGCTGTTAGTAAAATACCTACTGTGTACTGTGCTGCTGTATAGTGACTACCTACTGTGTACTGCTGTATAGTGACTACCTGCTGTGTACTGCTGTATAGTGACTACCTACTGTGTACTGCTGTATAGTGACTACCTACTGTGTACTGTACTGCTGTATAGTGACTACCTACTGTGTACTGCTGTATAGTGACTACCTACTGTGTACTGCTGTATAGTGACTACCTACTGTGTACTGCTGTATAGTGACTACCTACTGTGTACTGCTGTATAGTGACTACCTACTGTGTACTGCTGTATAGTGACTACCTGCTGTGTACTGCTGTATAGTGACTACCTACTGTGTACTGCTGTATAGTGACTACCTACTGTGTACTGCTGTATAGTGACTACCTACTGTGTACTGTACTGCTGTATAGTGAATATAGTGAATATAGTGAATATAGTTTATATATTCACAATTGTTAAAATAATCAAGGTGCTATTCTTAGGTGCTAAAGTAGAATAAGTTCACAATTTTGCCATTATATTCCAAAGCTCATTTTTTTGATTACCACTTTATTGGTCACCACAACCTATATTAGTCCCTTTTATATTATAATTTTATACTATAATTCTAACTTTAAAAAATTACCTTTATAGTACTACCTACTATCATATTCCCAAGCTCCACTATTTGATCATCACTTTATTTGTATTAGTCCCTTAGCTCATTATTTTACATTTGTTAAATAATCCAGGTGCTATTTTTTAGCTTAAGGACTATTTACTTTGTTTTATACTTAATTCAAACTATAGATTCACTACAAATCTTATGATTACAAGCATTGATCCTGATACCAACCTCTTATTTAATGACTTAAATGAATCAAACAGTAACTGTAATTACTACACTGCAGAACAATCAAAGGCACTTCTCAGTGCCAACAACAACATAAACTATATTTAACTACAATATCAGATCTTTAAGCAAGCATTACGATGACCTCATAGCATTACTAAATTCCTTACATGCCAATATGTCCATCATTACACTAACTGAAAACCTGGCTAAAGCCTGATAGTACAGATGTCTATGCCATTCCTGGTTACACAGCCATACACAACTGTAGGCCAGATCAACAAGGGGTGGCACAGCCATATACTACTCAGACCAACTAGAATGTATCACTAATACTTGCACAAGGGATAACATGGGGAATATATAATAGCTAAATTCAAATCAAAGTACCTACAAAAACCTCTCACATTGATAAACATCTACAGAGTTCCACAGTCAAACATTAGCCAATTTAGTCAAAATCTAGGAAGTATGATAACTGATGCACGCATGAACAAAGATCACTTACTACTCTCAGGTGACTTCAATATAAATCTCCTGCAAGACCAGGACCCACACGTTACTGAATTCACAAACACAATGAGTAACTGTATGTTACTACCAACAGTAACAAAACCTACAGAGTTACAGAGACTAGTGTTTTCCCTACTTGACCACATCTGGACCAACACCATATCCCCTTTAAAATCAGGCATAATTACAGATAATACCACAGACCACTACCCTACTTTCCTCATAACAACTCTTGGTAAACTACCCAAGACACTACTCAAAGTCACCTTCAGACTTCACAATGAGGCAGCCATTAATAACTTCACAACAGCAATAGCAAACATTGATTGGCACACTGAGCTAGAAACCTATACAGATATTGACGAATGTATTAATAATTTTCTAAAAAAAACCCAATACCTCTATAACAAGCACTGCCCTAAAAAAACTAAACAGATGACTGGTCCGAACCCTTGACTGGTCCGAACCCTTGACTGGTCCGAACCCTTGACTGGTCCGAACCCTGGACTGGTTTCAAACGGTTTCGTTGTGCACCACCTAGCAGGTTATTAATAGAATATTCAAGAGGTTGCTAGTAGAATTGCAGTAAATCAACCATTCAAATCATTATGAAGCTGTGTGTAGTCTGTGGTCAGTCAAACAAACGGGCTTCCACATGCATAAATTGTCATTTCTGTGGAAATTGGTGTCACGCCCCTTGTGCAGATATCCAAGAACTAGCTACAAGCAGTATTAAAACAGGGAAGTGTTTTTGGGTATGCCCAAATGAGATAAATCTGTGGACTAAATCACAAGGGTATTAAAAGAGGTCAACATCAAAGCTGCTTTCATAGAAAACCTGGAAGCTTTCTACAACAGATGGGAACATAAAAAGTCCGGGCTGAATGGTACTGCCTTGATACTGGCCATGTAGTCAGAAACTGTAAGGCTGGAGATGATGTCCTGGTAGTCAGTAAATGGGGGGCTGATAGTGCTGTCCTGGGAGACAGTAATGGGGAAGCTGGAGGTGCTGTCCTGGGAGACAGTAATGGTGAAGCTGGAGGTGCTGTCCTGGGAGACAGTAATGGTGAAGCTGGAGATGCTGTCCTGGGAGACAGTAATGGGAAGCTGGAGATGCTGTCCTGGGAGACAGTAATGGTGAAGCTGGAGATTTTGTCCAGGTAGTCGGGAATTATACGCAGGAAGGAATACATATGAATGACCTCATAGGGGACAGGAGCCATAGTAGGGAAAACAAGTGTAGTCAAAGATAAGATAAAACCAATATTGCAAACTAGAAATACCGCAGGAAATAGCAAACAAGAGGACTCCACTAGCAATAGTGAGGATATATTACCAAAACAAATGGTGGGAGCTCCATTGTTGGTGCTAGGGAGGATAGAAGTAAGACAGGGAACATGCACCAACAGGGAATACAGTCACAAAAACCCAAGGCAAACGGAAACCAAGCCTGTGCACATACTATGCATCGGTATTCTGCTGGCAGGGGAAATCTGGAAAAACAGAGGGGACGTGCAACTATGCCCACCCTAGGAAATGTCATGCCCATATGACAACAGGAAATGCAAACTCCTTCCTGTAAGCTTTTTCACCCTGAACTGTGTACCTCTTCAGTACAGGAAAGGGCTGTGTATAAAATTAAATTGCCAGGCATACCATCTAAAGGGGACAAAAAGATACAAAACATCCAGGCCATGGGAAAACCTGGTAGCCACAGCCACTCCCAAAAGGGAGAGGTTTTTTGTGCCAGGAAGGAAAAAAAACTGGGAGGAATGGCAGAAACGTACACCAAATCCAGTCATTCCTGGAGTGGAACCACAGTCGATGGCATCCACTCCAAAACCAACAGATACAGTACTAATGCCGGAAAAAAAATCCCCCCCCAGTACCAACAATACCACCAGTCCGATAACATTCTTCTTTGGCAAATATACAGGGTCTAAAGCCGCAACAAAAAAACAAAATCCTTTCATCCGTGGACTGCTTGCAGAGGCAAAGGCAAAGTTCGCGGCTTTCACTGAGACCCCATAAAGGATCACTTGGACAACGAATATGGATCCCAGGTTACAAAACCCATACAGATGTGACAGAGTGAACAGGCAAAAGGGGGGGGTTGGCCTGTACATTGCAGAGTCACTTGTTTGCACGAACTGCTAAATGCCTCAAATGATGTAGTGGGGAAATTTAGCAGTAAAGGTCGAGAACCAAACCTAGTCATTGTGATGTCTACAAGCTCCAGATGCAACATCCCAGCAATTCCAGGAACAGCTGTTAAAAATTGACCACTGTCTGGAAAACCTTCCAGCTCCTGCACCCAACATCTTGCCCCCTGGGGGATTTCAACTTAAGGCACCTAAAATGGAGGAATATAGCAAATAATATTGTTGCAGTAATAACACCAGGAGGGGAGCTCTGATGAAAACTCACACTCACGCGAGCTTTTAAATCTCTGCACAAAATTCAATTTAAACAGCAAAAAATAGAGCCTACTAGAGGAGAATCATAGACCTCATCTTTACCCAACAATGATGATCTGATAAGAATATCACCATACAAAAAATATACCAGATCACAAAAAAAATTGAGGTTAGTCATTAGCGCGGAGCCCCAGAACCCACTATGAGATTAGTCACGAGGGGCATTTAACAAATTCAACTTCAATAAAAAAAATAAAATGGGGCCAAATAAACCAAGTTCCCAAACCGATATAAGCTGGGGGGTTACTAAGCAACACGACCCCAATTTGCCTAAACAGATTAACCGGGAGCACCGTGTAGACAAGGCTTTTCCTCTAAGAAAAAGGAGGAGTAGATGTAAAACAGAAAGAGACAGGCGCTCCCTTTACAGGCGACGGAAAAGAATAACAGAGCGGCTAAAAGAGGTCAATATATCTGAAATGCGTGGGGAGGACACGGGTCAGAGAAATAGCAAGCATCAAAACTTAAGCTAAAAGAATCCTTTAGGAGTCAGGAATCGCGGGAAGAACTAAAAGCCATAAATGAAATCGAAAGAAACCCAAAGTATTTCTTCTCCTATGTATAGTGACTACCTACTGTGTACGCTGTATAGTGACTGCCTGCTGTGTACTGCTGTATAGTGACTACCTACTGTGTACTGTGCTGCTGTATAGTGACTACCTACTGTGTACTGCTGTATAGTGACTACCTGCTGTGTACTGCTGTATAGTGACTACCTACTGTGTACTGCTGTATAGTGACTACCTACTGTGTACTGTACTGCTGTATAGTGACTACCTACTGTGTACTGCAGTATAGTGACTACCTACTGTGTACTGCTGTATAGTGACTACCTACTGTGTACTGCTGAATAGTGACTACCTACTGTGTACTGCTGTATAGTGACTACCTGCTGTGTACTGGTGTATAGTGACTACCTGCTGTGTACTGCTGAACAGTGACTACCTGCTGTGTACTGCTGAATAGTGACTACTGCTGTGAAATGGTGTATAGTGACTACCTACTGGTCTGCTGAATAGTGATACCTGCTGTGTACTGCTGTATAGTGACTCCCTGCGTGTAAGCTGTATAGTGACTCCCCTCCTGGGGTACTGTACTGCTGTATAGTGACTACCTACTGTGTACTGCTGTATAGTGACTACCTGCTGTGCACTACTGTATAGTGACTACCTACTGTGTACTGCTGTATAGTGACTACCTACTGTGTACTGCTGTATAGTGACTACCTGCTGTGTACTGCTGTATAGTGACTACCTGCTGTGTACTGTACTGCTGTATAGTGACTACCTACTGTGTACTGCTGTATAGTGACTACCTGCTGTGTACTGTACTGCTGTATAGTGACAACCTGCTGTGTACTGTACTGCTGTATAGTGACTACCTGCTGTGTACTGCTGAATAGTGACTACCTACTGTGTACTGTACTGCTGTATAGTGACTACCTGCTGTGTACTGCTGTATAGTGACTACCTGCTGTGTACTGTACTGCTGTATAGTGACTACCTACTGTGTACTGCTGTATAGTGACTACCTACTGTGTACTGCTGTATAGTGATTACCTGCTCTGTACTGCTGTATAGTGACTACCTACTGTGTACTGCTGTATAGTGACTATCTACTGTGTAACTGCTGAAATAGTTTTTACTCTCCTGTACTGCTGTATAGTGACTACCTACTGTATACTGCTGTATAGTGACTATCTACTGTGTACTGCTGTATAGTGATTACCTACTCTGTACTGCTGTATAGTGACTACCTACTGTATACTGCTGTTTAGTACAGTGACTTCCTCACAGAACCAAGGAAGCAACACACAGGATCACAGAATCAAGGAAGCAACACACTGCATCACAGAACCAAGGAAGCAACACAAAGCAACACAGAACCAAGGAAGCAACACACAGCATCACAGAACCGGCGAAGCAACACACAGCATCACAGAACAAGGAAGCAACACACAGCATCACAAAATCAAGGGGAAGAAAACACACAGCATCACAGAACCAAGGAAGCAACACCACAGCATCACAGAACCGAGGAAGCGGCACACAGCATCACAGAACCAAGGAAGCAACACACAGCATCACAGAACCAAGGAAGGAACACACAGCATCACAGAACCGAGGAAGCAACACAAAGCATCACAGAACTAAGGAAGCAACACATAGCATCACAGAACCAAGAAGCAACACACAGCATCACAGAACCAAGGAAGCAACACACAGCATCACAGTACCAAGGAAGCAACACACAGCATCACAGAAGCAGGAAGCAACACACAGCATCAAGAACCAAAAGCACAACACAACACCACAGAACCAGGGAAGCAACACCAGCATCACAGAACAAGGAAGCAACCCCACCAGCATCAGAGAACCAAGGAAGCAAACACACAGCATCACAAAATCAAGGAAGCAACACACAGCATCACAGAACCAAGGAAGCAACACACAGCATCACAGAACCAAGGAAAAAAACACACAGCATCACAGAACCGAGGAAGCAACACAAAGCATCACAGAACTAAGGAAGCAACACACAGCATCAACAGAACCAAGAAGCAACACACAGCATCACAGAACCAAGGAAGCAAACACCAGCATCACAGAACCAAGGAAGCAACACACAACATCACAGAACCAGAAAGCACAACACAACACCACAGAACCAAGGAAGCAACACACAGCATCACAGAACCAGGAAGCAACGCACAGCATCAGAGAACCAAGGAAGCAACACACAGCATCACAGAACCAGGAAGCAACACACAGCATCACAGAACCAGGAAGCAACACACAGCAACACAGAATCAAGGAAACAACACATAGCATCACAGAAACCAAGGAAGCAACACACAGCATCAAAAAACCCAAAGGAAGCAACACACAGCATACAGAGCCAAACGGAAGCAACACACAGCATCACCGAACCAAGGGAAAAGAAACACATAGTACCACAAAAAACCCAAGGAAGCCACACACAGCATCACAGAACCAAGGAAGCAACACACAGCATCACAGAGCCAAGGAAGCAACACACAGCATCACAGAACCAAGGAAGCAACACACAGCATCACAGAACAATGAAGTAACACACAGCATCACAGTACCAAGGAAACAACACACAGCATCACAGAAGCAGGAAGCAACACACAGCATCACAGAACAATGAAGCAACACACAGCATCACAGAACCAGGAAGCAACACACAGCATCACAGAACTAAGAAAGCAACACACAGAATCACAGAACCAGGAAGCAACACACAGCATCACAAAATCAAGGAAGCAACACACAGCTCACAGAACCAGGAAGCAACACACAGCATCACAAAAACCCAAAGGAAGCAACCCCAAACATCACAGAAAAAAGGAAGCAACACACAGCATCACAAAATCAAGGAAGCAACACACAGAAATCACAAAACCAGAAAGCACAACACAACACCACAGAACCAAGGAAGCAACACACAGCATCACAGAACCGGGAAGCAACACACAGCACACAAAACCCAAGGAAGCAACACACAGCATCACAGAACCAATGAAGCAACTCATAGTCCCTAAAAAACCCAAGGAAGCAACACACAGCATCACAGAACCAAGGAAACAACACACAGCATCACAGAACCAAGGAAGCAACACACAGCATCACAGAACCAAGGAAGCAACACACAGCATCACAGAACAAAAGAAACAACACACAACATCAGAGAAGCAGGAAGCAACACACAGCATCACAGAACCCAAGGAATCAACACAACATCACAGAACCAGGAAGCATCACACAACACCACAGAACCAAGGAAGCAACACGCAGCATCACAGAACCAGGAAGCATAACTTAAAAATCCCAGAACCAAGAAAGCAGCACACAGCATCACAGAACCAAGGAAGCAACACACAGCATCACAGAACCAAGGAAGCATCACAGAGCCAAGGAAGCAACACACAGCATCACAGAACCAAGGAAGCAACGCACAGCATCACGGAACCAAGGAAGCAACACACAGCATCACAGAGCCAAGGAAGCCACACACAGCATCACAGAACCAGGAAGCAACACAAAAGCATCACAGAACCAAGGAAGCAACACACAGCATTAAAGAACCAAGGAAGAAACACACAGCATCACAGAACCAAGGAAGCAACACGCACCATCACAGAACTAACAAAGCAACACACAGCATCACAGAACCAAGGAAACAACGCAAAGCATCACAAACCCAAGGAAGCAACACATAGCATCAGAGATCCAAGGAAGCAGCACACAACATCCCAGAACCAGGAAGGAACACACAGCATCACAGAACCAAGGGAGCAACACACAGCATCACAGAACCACGGAAGCATCACAGAGCCAAGGAAGCAACACACAGCATCACAGAACCAAGGAATCAACACAACTTCACAGAACCAGGAAGCATCACACAACTCCACAGAACCAAGGAAGCAACACACAGCATCACATAACCAGGAAGCATCACACAACACCACAGAACCAAGGAAGCAACACACAGCATCACAAAACCAGGAAGCATCACTCAACACCCCAGAACCAAGGAAGAAACACACAGCATCACAGAACCAAGGAAGCATCACAGGGCCAAGGAAGCAACACACAGCATCACAGAACTAAGGAAGCAACACACAGCATCACAGAACCAAGGAAGCAACACACAGCATCACAGAACCAAGGAAGCCACACACAGCATCTCAGAACCAGGAAGGAACATACAGCATCACAGAACTAAGGAAGCAACACACAGCATCACAGAACCAAGAAGCAACACACAGCATCACAGAACCAAGGAAGCAAAACACAGCATCACAGAACCAAGGAAGCAACACACAGCATCGCAGAACCAAGGAAGCAACACACAGCATCACAGAACCAAGGAAGCAACACACGGCATCACAGAACCAAGAAAGCAACACACAGCATCACAGAACCAGGAAGCAACACACAGCATCACAAAATCAAGGAAGCAACACACAGCACCCAGAACTAAGGAAGCAACAAAACAGCATCACAGAACCAAGAAGCAACACACAGCATCACAAAACCAAGGAAGCAACACACAGCATCACAGAACCAAGAAGTAACACACAGCATCACAAAATCAAGAAACCCAACACACAGCATCACAGAACCAAGGAAGCAACACACAGCATCACAGAATCAAAGAAACAGCACATAGCATCACAGAATCAAGGAAGCAACACACACCCATCACAAAACCCAAGGAAGCACACACAGCATCACAGAATCAAGGAAGCAACACACAACATCACAGAACTAGGAAGCAACACACAGCATCAAGAACCAAGGAAGCCACACACAGCATCACAGAATCATGGAAGCACCACACAGCATCACAGAACCAAGGAAGCAACACACAGCATCACAGAACCAAGGAAGCAACACACAGCATCACAGAAACCAAAGGAAGCCACACAACAGCATCACAGAACCAGGAAGCAACACACAGCATCACAGAGCCAAGGAAGCAACACCAGCATCACAGAACCAGGAAACAACACACAGCATCACAGAACCAAGGAAGCAACACGCAGCATCACAGAACCAAAAAAGCAAACACAGCATCACCAAACCCAAGGGAAGCAACACAAAGCATCAAAGAACCAAGGAAGCTGCACACAGCATACAAAACAAGGAAGCAACACATAGCATCACAAAACCCAAAGGGAAGCAAACACACAACATCCAGAACCAGGAAGCAACACACAACATCACAAAAACCAAGGGGCAACCACACAGCATCACAGAACCAAGGAAGCAACACACAGCATCACAAAACCCAGGGAATCAACACAACATCACAGAAACAGGAAGCATCACACACACCACAGAACCAAGGAAGCAACACACAGCATCACAAAACCAAGGAAGCCACGCACAGCATCACAGAACCGGGAAAGCATCACTCAACACCCCAGAACCAAGTAAGCGACACACAGCATCACAGAACCAAGGAAGCAGCACACAGCATCACAAAAATAAGGAAGCAACACATAGCATCACAGAACCAAGGAAGCCACACACAGCATCACAGAACCAGGAAGCAACACACAGCATCACAGAACCAAGGAAGCAACACACAGCATTACAGAACCAAGGAAGAAACACACAGCATCACAGAACCAAAGAAGTAACACACAGCATCACAGAACCAAGGAAGCGCATACAGCATCACAAAACCCAAGGAAGAAACACATAGCATCACAGAACTAAGGAAGCAACACACAACATCCCAGAACCAGGAAGCAACACACATCACAAAACCCAAAGGGAGCAACACACAGCATCACAGAACCAAGGAAGCATCACAGAACAAGGATGCAACACACAGCATCACAGAACCAAGGAAACAAACACACAACATCACAAAACCCAAAGGGGAGCAACACCAGCATCACAAAACCAAGGAAGCATCACAGAACCAAGGATGCAAAAACCACAGCATCACAGAACCAAGGAAACAACACACAACACCCACAGAACCAAGAATGCAACACACAGCATCACAGAACCAAGGAAAAACACACAACATCACAGAACCAAGGTGCAACACACAGCACACAAAAACCAAGGAAACAACACAAAAAACATACAGAACCAAGGAAGCAACACAGCATCACAGAATAAAGGAAGCAACACACAGCATCACAGAAACGGAAGCTACACACAGCACCCCTAACCAAGGAAGCACAAACAGCATCACAGAATCAAGGAACCAACACACAGCATCACAGAACCAAGGAAGCAACACACAGCATCACAGAACCAAGGAAGCAACACAGCATCACAGAATCAAG
>NW_026488497.1:0-10000 GCF_026875155.1 Cherax quadricarinatus | reverse complement strand
ACACGTAGAGTGGTAGACTAGACAACATAATAGCACGTAGAGTGGTAGACTAGACAACACAAGAACACGTCGAGTGGTAGACTATACAACACAAGAACACGTAGAGTGGTAGACTATACAGCACAAGAACACGTAGAGTGGTAGACTATACAACACAAGAACACGTAGAGTGGTAGACTAGACAACACAAGAACACGTAGAGTGGTAGACTATACAACACAAGAACACGTAGAGTGGTAGACTAGACAACACAAGAACACGTAGAGTGGTAGACTATACAACACAAGAACACGTAGAGTGGTAGGGCTATACAACACAAAACACGTAGAGTTGGTAGACTAGACAACATAATAGCACGTAGAGTGGTAGACTATACAACACAAGAACACGTAGAGTGGTAGACTAGACAACATAATAGCACGTAGAGTGGTAGACTATACAACACAAGAACACGTAGAGTGGTAGACTATACAACACAAGAACACGTAGAGTGGTAGACTAGACAACATAATAGCACGTAGAGTGGTAGACTAGACAACATAATAGCACGTAGAGTGGTAGACTAGACAACACAAGAACACGTAGAGTGGTAGACTATACAACACAAGAACACGTCGAGTGGTAGACTAGACAACATAATAACACGTGTAGTGGTAGACTAGACAACATAATAGCACGTAGAGTGGTAGACTAGACAAAATAATAACACCTAGTGTGGTAGACTAGACAACACAAGAACACGTAGAGTTTTAGACTAGACAACATAATAACACGTAGAGTCCAATATTAACCTTGACCTTAAACGCTTTCTTGATAGTTGTGACAGGATCCACAGGCATAACACCAGACACAAACATCTCCATGACATTCCCCGTTTCCGACCAAACCTTCACATAAATTCAATGTATTTCAAAAGACCTAAAATCTGGAACACCCTACCTGAAAACTCTAGAACTGCAGACACATTCATCACTTTCAAAACCACAGTTAGAAAACATCTTTTCCCCCCCTGAACACCCCGAAACTAAAACAACATGATAACCTGGGGGTTACTTTAACTCACCCCCCCTGTTAAAAACCAAAAATTTAAACAAAACTTAAATTTTAAAGAAAAAACTAGTAAAGGGTTCCTAAACCCTATAACACGTTTGTGAAAAAAAAAGATTACATTGTAAACTAAAAAATTAGTCATTAGTTAAATCCAAACTGTAAAAAATTTTTGTTGGGAAAAAAAGTTGCCGAATGCCTAGCCACTGGTGTTAGTTGCCCCCTTGTTTAGTATTTTATAAATGTAAAACCACCAAAATCCCCAAAAAACCTGTAAAACCCCGCAGTAACCCTTAAAGAAAAAACTTGGTTTGTGGTGGTAGACTGCAAATATAAAACAACCTTCAGTAACACTTTTACTAACAACATGAGAACAGGGAAATTTATAAAAAATTTTAAAATACAGGTTTAAAAAAATTAAAAACAGGTTTAAAATAAAAATTTTATAAAAGGGGTTTATAAAACATTAGAAAACGTGTTATAAAATTTGTAACATGTGTTACTGAAAAACCTTTTAGTAACAGGGGTTACTGAACAAAAACCTGTGTAACAGGGTACTGAACAAACCTGTGTAAACTGGTGTTACTGAACAAAAATTTGAAACATTGGGTTACGAACAACACCGTAGAAACTTTGGTGTTTTGAAAACACCTGTAGTAACCTGGTTTTAAATGAACAAAACCCTGTGTAACACGGGTGTTATAAAACAACCCCTTTTTTTAAACATGGTGTTATAAAAAACACCTGTAGTAAATGGTTAAGGACAACACTTGGAATTTAAATAACACGGGGGAAATGAAAAAAACCCCTTTTGGTAAAGTGGGTAGAAAACAGGAGGGGTACCGGAACCCCCCCTGTGAAAGGGTTAACCCATTCTTTACTACCAGGGGGGGGGAAGATTAATAATAAAATATTTAAAAATAAAATATAAAATAATTAAAAATAAAAAATTTAAAAATAACAGTTAATAAAAAAAAAATAATTTAATAATTTAAATAAAATTTAAAATAAAACAATGCACTGATAAAAAAAATTTTAGTAACACTGTGTTATGAACAAACCTGTAGAACACTGTGTTAAAAAAACAAAACCTGTATAACCTGTTGTTACTGAAAAAAAACCTTGGAGTAACAGGGTGTTATGAAAAAACCCGGTAGTAACATGGTGTTACTGAACAAAACCTGTAGTAACACGGGTGTTACGAACAACACCTGTAGTAACATGGTTTTTATGAACAACACTGTAGAAACATGTGTTCCTGAACAACACCTGTAGTAACACTGGTGTTACTGAACAACACCTGTAGTAACACTGGTGTTACTGAACAACACCTGTAGTAACACTGGTGTTACTGAACAACACCTGTAGTAACACTGGTGTTACTGAACAACACCCTGTAGAAAACACGGGTGTTACTGAAAAACACTGTAGTAACATGGTGTTTGAAAACACCTGTAGTAACATGTGTTACTGAACAAACCTGTGTAAATGGTTTTTATGAACAACACCTGTAGAAACATTTTGTGTTACTGAAAAAACCCGGTAACACGGGTGTTATGAAAAAAAACCCTGTAGAAAAACACTGGTGTTACTGAAAAACCTGTAGTAACATGGTGTTATGAAAACACCTGTAGGTAACACTGTTTATGAAAAAAACCTGTAGAAAAGGTGTTACTGAACAACACCTGTAGTAACACTGTGTTACTGAACAACCCTGAAAGTAAATGGTGTTACTGAACAACCCTGTAGTAACACGGTGTTACTGAACAACACCTGTGTAACACGGGTTGTTAATAAAAAACCCCTGTAGTAACATGTGTTATGAACAACCCTGTAGAAAACACTGTTTTACTGAACAACACCTGTAGTAACACGGGGTGTTACTGAACAACCCCTTGTAGTAACACTGGGTTACTGAAAAAACCTGTGTAACACTGGGTTAGAACAAAAACCTGTGGGTTTAAAAAGGTTTAAAACAAAATTAGTAACACGGTGTTACTGAAAAACCCCTTTTGTAGAAACACTGGTTGTTACTGAACAACACCTGAGTAACATGTTTACTGAACAAAAATTGTAGTAACATGGTGTTACTGAACAAACCTGTAGTAACACTGGTGTTATGAAAACACCTGTAGTAACACTGGTGTTATGAAAAAAACACCGTGATAAACTGGTTTTATGAACAACACTGTAGTAACATGGTGTTATGAAAAAACCCTGTAGTAACACGGGTTACTGAACAAACCTGTGTAACACTGGTGTTATGAAAAACCCTGTGTAACACTGCTGTTATGAACAACACCTGTAGTAACATGGTGTTACTGAACAACACTGTGTTTAAAATGTTGTACTGAACAACACCTGTAGTAACACTGTGTTATGAAAAACCTTTTTGTAACACGGGTTTTACTGAACAACACCTGTAGAAACCTGGTTACTGAACAAAACCCTTTGTTGTAACATTTGGTGTTACTGAAAACACCTGATAACATGGTGTTACGGAAAAAAACACCTGTAGTAACATGGTGTTACTGAACAACTGTAGTAACACTGGTGTTACTGAAACAACCCCTGTAGTTTAACATGGTGTTATGAACAACACCGTAGTAACCTGGTGTTATGAAAACACCTTTTGTAACCTGGTGTTACTGAAACAAAACCTGTAGTAACATGTGTTTAAAAACAACCCCTGTAGTAAACTGGTGTTATAAACAACCCTGTGTAACCGTGTTACTGAACAACACCTGGTAAACATGTGTTACTAAACAACCCCTGTAGTAACATGTGTTTGAAAAACCTGTAGTAACACGGTGTTACTGAACACCCCTGAAAGAAACAGTGTACTGAAAAAAACCTGAGTAACACTGGTGTTACGAAAAACACCTGTAGTAACCTGGTGTTATGAACAAACCGTAGTAACACTGGTGTTACGAACAACCCCTGTATAAATGGTGTTATGAACAAACCTGTAGTAAAACCGGGGGTTACTGAAACAAACCGTAGTAACACGGTGTTACTAAACAACACTGTAGTAACCTGGTGTTAAAAAACAACACCTGTAGTAACATGGTGTTACTGAAAAACCCCTGTAGTAACACGGTGTTATGAAAAAAACTTTTTGAAAATTTTTTTTTATGAACAAACCTTTAAACGGGTTAAAAAAAAACCCCTGAAACAACTGTTCTGAACAAAAGAAAACCGGGAGAACAACACTTAAAAAAAGGGTTACGAACAAACCCCAAAATAACAGGGTTACAAAAAAAACCCCTTAGAAACTTTTTCGAACAAACCGTGAACATGGTGTTATGAAACACCTGTAGAAAGGGTACAAACAACAACTTATAAAACCGGGTTTATGAACAAACCCCTTAAACCGTGATAACCACTTAGGTAAATGTTTTTTTTCCACCGAGAAAGGAATAAAAAATTATAAATTTTATAAAAATTTTTTAAATTTTATAAAAAAATTATAAATGGTGATTAATAGGATTTATATAAAATTTAAAACAAAATTTTTAAAAAAAAAAAAATATTAAAAATTTAGGAAAAAAAGAAAAGGGAAAAAAAATAAAAAAAAAAAAAGATACCAAGAAAAAGAAAAAATAAAAAAAAAAAATCCAAAAAACAACAATCAAACTAACAAAAAAAGTTTTCCCCAAAAAAACGCTCCTCCCCAAAAAACCAAGCGCTAAAACTCCCTAAAACCCCAACCCCAACTAAACCGCCCTGGTTTTTTTCCCACCAAGGAAAAAACTTGGGGAAAAAATCCCAACCAAAACCCCTTCGCCCCCCCTCCCTCCGAAAAATGCCCGGGCCCCCACGGGCACCCCGAAATTTTCCGGCTCCAAAACTGGAAAACCTACCCAAAACTTACTTTTTCCGGGGGCTCCGACCAAACTGGCACCTACCCGAACACACTGTTCCTAGCTCCGACCAAAAACGGGGCCCCCTCCCGAACATACTTTTTCCTGGCTCCGAACCAAACACTGGCACCTCCCCGAAAACACACTGTTCCTGGCTCGACCAACATGGACCTACCCGAACATATGTTCCGGTCCGACCAACACTGGCACCTACCCGAACACACGGTCCTTTGGCCCCGACCAACACTGGCCCTACCCGAACAATACTTTTCCCTAGCTCCGACAACAACGGCACTACCCAAAAACACACGGGCCCTGGCTCCGACCAACATGGCACCTACCCGAACATAGTTTTGGCTCCGACACATGGACCACCCGAAACCCACTGTTCCTAGCTCCGCCCAAAACCTGGCACCTCCCCAAACGCACTGTTCCTGGCCCCCCCGACCAACACTGGCACCTACCCGAAACAAAATTTTCCCTAGCTCCGACCAACCTGGCACCAAACCCAAAACCCCACTGTTCCTAGCCCCGACCAACACTGGCACCTACCCGAACATATGTTCCGGCTCCAACAAACAGGGTTTCCTCCCGAACACACTGTTCCTAGCTCCCGGCCCAAAAACATGGTCCCTACCCGAACACACTGTTCCTAGTCCGCCCAACATGGTCCCTACTGAACCATGTTCCTGGCCCCGCCAACATTGGCACTACCCAAACCCACTGCCCCCAGCTCCGCCAACACTGGCCCCTAACCAACAACGTTCCTAGCCCCGACCAAACGGGTACCTACCCGAACAAAAAATTCCCTGGCCGCCCAACAATGGCCCTGCCCGAACACACTGTTCTAGCTCCGCCCAACATGACACCTACCCAAAACACATGTTCCGCTCCGCCCAACACTGGCCTACTGAACACACTGTTCCTAGCCCCGACCAACACTGGCACCTACCCGATACACTGATCCTCTCCAACCAACCTGGACCTCCCGAACACACTGTTCCAAAATCCGCCCCAACACTGGCACCTACCCGAACACCCTTTTCCCAAAACCCCGCCCAAACACTGGCACCTACCCAAACACACTGTTCCTAACTCGACCAAACTGGCCCCTCCCTGAACACACTTTTCCTAACTCCGACCAACACTGGCACCTACTCGAACACACTGTTCCAAACCCCGACAACACTGGCATCCCGAATAACTATTCCTAGCTCCGCCAAACTGGCCCCTACCCGAAACAATGTTTAGCTCCAACCAACACTGCACCTACCCGAACACACTTTTCCCTAGCCCCGACCAACACTGGCCCCTACCGAACACACGTTCTAGCCCCGACCAACACTGGCACCCCCCTGACACACTGTTCCAACTCCGCCAACACGGGCCCCTACTCGAACACACTTTTTCCTAACTCCGACAACACGGCACCTACCCGAAACATGTTCCTAGCTCGACCAAACACGGGCACCTCCCCGAACACACTTTTTCCTGCTCCGCCCAACCTGGCACCTCCCCGAAACCATGCTCCTAGCTCCGACCCACTGGCCCTTCCGAACACACTGTTCCTAGCTCCGCCCAAACACTGGCACTCCCCGAACCACTGTTCCAGCTCCGACCAACACTGCACCTACCGAACGCATGTTTCTAACTCCGCCAACACTGGCACCTACCCGAACGCACTTTTCCGCCCCGCCCCAAACCTGGAAACCTACCCGAACACACTGCTCCTAGCTCCCCCCAACATGGCACCTTCCGAACACATGTTCCTAGCTCGCCAACACTGGCACCTACCGAACCACTTTTCCTAGCCCCGACCAACACTGGCACCTACCGAACGCACTGTTCCTAGCTCCGACCAACACTGCCCCCTACCAAAACAACTGTTCCTAGCTCCCCAACACTGGCACCTACCGAACCCCTGAAAATTAGCTCCGCCAACACTGGCCCCTATCCGAACACACTGTTCCTGCTCCGACCAACATGGTCCACCCGAACACCAGTTCCTAGCTCCACCAACCCTGGCCCTACCCGAACACACGGGTTTCCTGCTCGACCAACACTGCCCCTCCCCGAACACATGTTCCTACTCCGACCAACATGGCCCTCCCCCGAAACCTGCTCCTAGCCCCCGACCAAACCTGGCACCTATCCAAAACCACTTTTCCTAGCCCCGCCCAAACACTGGCACCTCCCCCAAACACACTTTTTCCTGCTCGCCCAACACTGGCCCCTACCCGAACGCACTGTTTCTAGCCCCAAACCCAACTTTGGGCACCTACCCGAACACAAGTTCCTAGCTCCGACCAACACTGCCACCTCCCGAACACACTGTTCCTAGCCCCGACCAACATGGCACCTACCCGAACACACTGTCCTAGCCCCCGACAACACTGGTCCTTCCCAACACAATGTTTCCTAGCCCGCCCAACACTGGTACCTACCGAACACATGTTCCCTAGTTCGACAAAACCCACAGAAGTCTCCCTTTTTTTAACACACAAAAACACAAACAGGAGATTTTAAATCCTTACCACCCATTATATAAAAAAATTTGTCGTGAGTCTGTCACAATATTGCAACCTTTTTAAACCCTTTCCCCTACAGTTTCAAAATAGCGACGGTCCCCCCGATCCTAAAGGGGGGAGCCCAAAACAGATTTGAATAACTAAGGCCAATATCCAACTTACACCCTCTTTCAAAATCTTTAAAAAAATTTTTTCAAAACCCGAACCACTCCTTCTCATCTCCCAAACATACTAAACCCCTGTCATTTTGGGTTCAGGCCCAATGAAAAACGAATGATGTATTATAACATGCTGAACAAATATACACTGCACTCGAGAAAAAAAAAAGCCCCATTTTAAATTTATACATTTTGACCACGACTTACTCCAAAAAAAATTGTCGCATAGGGTATAAGAGGGCACTCCCTCAACTACCTAAAGTCTTACTAAAGCAACAGAAGCCAATATGTGTACACAAAATGGAGAAAAACTTTCCGCACACCCAATTACAGTTGGTGTCCCAGGAAGTGTCCTTGGGCCCCTTTCTTCTCTTTTCTATACATAAATGCCCTCCCAAAGCATGCAACTACTAAAACCCCAAAATTTTTGAGAGGGCACTACATACGTCTTCTCTCACCCGAGACCAGTCCGCTAGCCAATATGAAAATACCGAATTCAGAAAATATCTACCTGGAGGGAAAACTAACAAATTACACTAAACTTTGGAAAAAAACCTACTTCTTCATTTTGGGTACAGAGCTACAGATTCCCTCAAAATTTAATGAAAAACAATCACTATCACAAAGCAAAAACAGAGGGAAAAATTTTTAGGAATCCCCTTTGATAATAGATAAATTTTTCATACACATGTCAAAAAATTTCCAAGAAATTTCCCAAGCCCCGTAGGCATACATCGAAATAGGGTTTTATATGTTCCACAGTCAGCCCCCCGGGCCCCTTTATCACTTTTATTTACCCCTATTCCCCTAGGGAATTTTGTGCGGGGGGCTCAAAACAAAATAAACCATCTCAGCCCATAATCCCCCAACAAAAGGCTGCAGTCAGAATGTAACAAATTCTCAAGACAGACATACACCAATATGCAAAACTTTAACTTAAGTACTAAAATTTTTTTATTTTACTGACCTACTACATACATAAAACAAAAAATCAGAAAAAAACCCCCCTAAAATCCCCCTTCCAAACCTCAACAGAACACATGACCAAAAAACACAAGGACAGATCACTCTTTGATGTTCCTCGTGTCCATCTCACACTTGCAAAAACTCAATCCCACATAAAAGGCCCAAAAAAATCTGGAATTTTTACCTGTGAAAATAAAAGAAAATATGTTTTTTTTCAATTCAAGATTCTTCTTTAAAAAACCCCTTACTCGCCCACAATAAATAAATATGAAAAAAAAATGGGAAATTTATAAATGTATAACCGTGACCCTATCAAAAATATTTTTTTTAAAACATTACCTAATATAATACTCCATTCTCTTTAAGGTACAGTAATCATCTGTGACCATATGAAACCTGTTTTTTGCGTACAATGTACAGTAATCATTAGTGACCTTTTGACCTGTTTTTTTGGCACTGTCGCCTCTGGACTTTCCTTTTTTGCGCTACAATTCGTAAAAATATTAGTGAAAACCCAAGACTGTTTCTGGCTACAATGACAGTAAATATTGTGACTTGACCCTGTTTTGCGTACCCAAATTACGAACTCATTAGGGCCGACCGTTTTTTGCGCACAATGTACGTCTCATTAGGACCAAATCCTTTTCTGGTAAAAGTAAGTAAAAATCATTATGACCTTTTTTGACCTGTTTTGGGGCTACAATGTACAGTAACTCATTAGTGCCATATGACCTGTTTTTCTGCGCTACAATGTACAGTAACTCATTTGTGACCCCTATGACCTGTTTTTGCGTAAATGTAAGTAACTCATCTAGTGACCATATGACCTGTTTCTTGCGCTACAATGTACAGTAACTTTATCTAGTGACCCCTTGCCCTGTTTTTTTTGCGTACATGTACAGTAAAATCATCTGTAAAAATATGACCCCGTTTCTGCGCTACAAGTACAGTAACTCATCTAGTGACCCTATGATGTTTCTGCGCTACAAAGTACAGTAACTCATCTAGTGGGCCATATGACCTGTTTCCGCTACAATGTACAGTAACTCATTTAGTGACCCTATACCTGTTTCTGCGCTACAATGTACAGTAACTCATTGTGACCTATGACCTGTTTCTGCGCTACAAAGTACAGTTTAATATCTAGTGACCATATGACCTGTTTTTGCGCTACAATGTACAGTAAATCTCTAGTGACCATATGACCCGTTTTTGCGCTAAATGTACAGTAACTCATCTAGGACCATATGACCCGTTTTGCGCTACTTTTAAGTAATCATCTGTGCCTTGACCTGTTTTGGTCAATGTCAGTACTTTTCCAAAGGCTTTTCTGCCTACATGTACGTTTAAATCATCTAGTGACCCTATGACCCCGTTTCTGCGCTACAATGTACAGTAATTTTATCTGTGAAACCCTTGACCTGTTTCTGCGTACAAA
>NW_026488486.1:22500-23810 GCF_026875155.1 Cherax quadricarinatus | reverse complement strand
TACAATGGACGGGGGAATATTTGCGGGAAGCAGCAGCGATCAGGTACGTGGCGAGGGTCGGGGGGGCCCCTGTGACCAGCGGGTCCCCGGGGGTCAGTCAGGAACCAGTGCTGTTTCTGGTATTTGTGAACGACATGACGGAAGGAATAAACTTCGAAGTGTCCCTGTTTTCAGATGAGGTGAAGTTGATGAGAAGAATTCATTCGATCGAAGACCAGGCAGAACTACACAGGAATCTGGACAGGCTGCAGACCTGATCCAGCAATTGGCTCCTGGAGTTCAACCCCACCAAGTGCAAAGTCATGAAGATTGAAGAAGGGCAAAGAAGACCGCAGACAGAGTACAGTCTAGAGGGCCAGAGACTACAAACCTCACTCAAAGAAAAAGATCTTGGGGTGAGTATAACACCAGGCACAGCTCCTGAAGCGCACATCGACCAAATATCTGCTGCAGCATATGGGCGCCTAGCAAACCTCAGAACAGCATTCCGACATCTTAATAAGGAATCGTTCAGGACCCTGTACACTGTGTACGTTAGGCCCATATTGGAGTATGCGGCACCAGTTTGGAACCCACACCTAGCCAAGCACGTAAAGAAACTAGAGAAAGTGCAAAGGTTTGCAATAAGACTAGTTCCACCCTGTCATATGCCTTTTCCAAATCCATAAATGCCACAAAGACCTCTTTAGCCTTATCTAAATACTGTTCACTTATATGTTTCACTGTAAACACCTGGTCCACACACCCCCTACCTTTCCTAAAGCCTCCTTGTTCATCTGCTATCCTATTCTCCGTCTTACTCTTAATTCTTTCAATAATAACTCTACCATACACTTTACCAGGTATACTCAACAGACTTATCCCCCTATAATTTTTGCACTCTCTTTATCCCCTTGCCTTTATACAAAGGAACTATGCATGCTCTCTGCCAATCCCTAGGTACCTTACCCTCTTCCATACATTTATTAAATAATTGCACCAACCACTCCAAAACTATATCCCCACCTGCTTTTAACATTTCTATCTTTATCCCATCAATCCCGGCTGCCTTACCCCCTTTCATTTTACCTACTGCCTCACGAACTTCCTCCACACTCACAACTGGCTCTTCCTCACTCCTGCAAGATGTTATTTCCTCCTTGCCCTATACACAAATCACAGCTTCCCTATCTCATCAACATTTAACAATTCCTCAAATATTCCCTCCATCTTCCCAATACCTCTAACTCTCCATTTAATAACTCCCTCCTATTTTTAACTGACAAATCCATTTGTTCTCTAGGCTTCCTTAACTTGTTAATCTCACTCCA
>NW_026488486.1:0-17500 GCF_026875155.1 Cherax quadricarinatus | reverse complement strand
ATTTGAGGTTCCACTGTATATATATTATTATAGGGAGTAGGTTGGTAAACAGCAACCGCCCAGAGAGGTACTACCGTCCTGCCAAGTGAGTGTAAAACGAAAGCCTGTAATTGTTTTACATGATGGTAGGATTGCTGGCGTCTTTTCTGTCTCACGAACATGCAAGATTTCAGGTACGTCTTGCTACTTCTACTTACACTTAGGTCACACTATACATACATCTATAAGCATATATATACACACCCCTCTGGGTTTTCTTCTTTTTCTTACTAGTTCTTGTTCTTGTTTATTTCCTGTTATCTCCACGAGGAAGTGGAACAGAATTCTTTCTCTGCAAGCCATGCTGTTGTAAGAGGCAACTAAAATGCCAGGAGCAAGGGGCTAGTAATCCCTTCTCCTATATTTTATTTTATTATTTTATTATCACACCGGCCGATTCCCACCAAGGCAGGGTGGCCCGAAAAAGAAAAACTTTCACCATCATTCACTCCATCACTGTCTTGCCAGAAGGGTGCTTTACACTACAGTTTTTAAACTGCAACATTAACACCCCTCCTTCAGAGTGCAGGCACTGTACTTCCCATCTCCAGGACTCAAGTCCGGCCTGCCGGTTTCCCTGAATCCCTTCATAAATGTTACTTTGCTCACACTCCAACAGCACGTCAAGTATTAAAAACCATTTGTCTCCATTCACTCCTATCAAACACGCTCACGCATGCCTGCTGGAAGTCCAAGCCCCTCGCACACAAAACCTCCTTTACCCCCCTCCCTCCAACCCTTCCTAGCCGACCCCTACCCCGCCTTCCTTCCACTACAGACTGATACACTCTTGAAGTCATTCTGTTTCGCTCCATTCTCTCTACATGTCCGAACCACCTCAACAACCCTTCCCTCAGCCCTCTGGACAACAGTTTTGGTAATCCGCACCTCCTCCTAACTTCCAACTACGAATTCTCTGCATTATATTCACACCACAACATTGCCCTCAGACATGACATCTCCACTGCCTCCAGCCTTCTCCTCGCTGCAACATTCATCACCCACGCTTCACACCCATATAAGAGCGTTGGTAAAACTATACTCTCATACATTCCCCTCTTTGCCTCCAAGGACAAAGTTCTTTGTCTCCACAGACTCCTAAGTGCACCACTCACTCTTTTTCCCTCATCAATTCTATGATTCACCTCATCTTTCATAGACCCATCCGCTGACACTCCACTCCCAAATATCTGAATACGTTCACCTCCTCCATACTCTCTCCTCCAATCTGATATTCAATCTTTCATCACCTAATCTTTTTGTTATCCTCATAACCTTACTCTTTCCTGTATTCACCTTTAATTTTCTTCTTTTGCACACCCTACCAAATTCATCCACCAATCTCTGCAACTTCTCTTCAGAATCTCCCAAGAGCACAGTGTCATCAGCAAAGAGCAGCTGTGACAACTCCCACTTTGTGTGTGATTCTTTATCTTTTAACTCCACGCCTCTTGCCAAGACCCTCGCATTTACTTCTCTTACAACCCCATCTATAAATCCCTTCTCCTATATATATTACTAAATGTAAAAGGAGAAACTTTCGTTTTTCCTTTTGGGCCACCCCGCCTAGGTGGGATACGGCCAGTGTGTTGAAAGAGAGAAAGATTTATATCAGGTATCCATAGGTAAGTGGAACAGAATTCTTCCTCTATAAGCCATGAGTGTCGTACGAGGCGACTAAAATGCTGGGAGCAAGGAACTAGTAACCCCTTCTCCTATATATGTTACTAAATTTAAGAAGATAAACTCTTATTTTTCTTTTTGGCCCACCCTGCCTTGGTGGGATACGGCCTGTTTATCGAAAAAAGATTTATATCAGAAACAGGAGTAATTAACAGTGATAGAAACTTTAAACTACAAACAGAACATTCTTTTGCAATGAGTACCTTCAAGTAGCACATCATATCAATTAGAAATGGAAAAAGTAAAAAATAAAAAATAAACTAGAGTAAACCCTATATACAACAGATTAACTTTGGAAACCAGGTGGCCAGTAATGACACTTGTGCTTGATAAAGAAGTGCATGTTTTGCTGTGATTGTAGCAATAATGAACAATTCTGCACCCAACAGTTTTTATCCATTGTTTCCAATGAATAAAGATCAGTGTCCTGTATTTCCAAAGTCCATTAAATGAAGGTCTGTTAGGGGGAGGATTTACTGTATAGTACTTTTTGACTGTAAGATTTAACTTACATTTCCTCCCTCTCCTGCAGATACTGTGTAACTAGGATGCTATACCAAACATAATAACCTTTGCTGGTTTCCAAATGTTCATTTACAGTATTTCAATGCTTTAATTATACAAGAACTGATTTAGGTCTTTTACCCTAATTTACATATCTATGCTCAACTCATTTAGAAACACCTGTACCTGTCCTTGGGTGTTCCGGGCCCTGTACCATTCTGGATCAGAGGGTGGTCGATCAAGAACTTCCATCCTCTCGCCTTTCGTGAAAGATAGTTCGTGTTCATTTTGCGCAGTAAAAGAGTACAATGCAACAACAACATCAAGCACATTCTCTGCCATAGTGTATGTGTGATCCTCCTCCGTGGGTTCTTCACTGGTGTAGTTTGAAGGAAACCATCCAACCAAGTTGTTGTAGTGACCTCGCCACCACCCATCATTGCTTTTTTCAAGGATTAGTACCCTTGTACCTGCAAAATGTTATACAATTAGAACTCTAGTAAATAAGAATGAATGAAACCTGTATACAAATCAACAGATTTCTGGGCTGCTATATTTGGGTATTTCTATTACCCAACGTTTTTACTAAGGGTAACTAGCAAATAGTTTCACTTAATAAAAGGTTTTTCTGACTACAGCTTTCTCTACAGTTGATTATTATTTCTTTTAGTTTACAGGATCTCTAGGAACACAATGTCCCATGAACTTGTATGGATAATGTACAGGAAATTTCAAACCTTGAAAAATTAATAAGTGCTCATATTGAGAGAAACTTCAATTTAAAACTCATACGCTAGGAGTAGGTATGATATTAAATTTACAAAATACATTTAAAACCTTGCATGTAAATCATGATGACATTTGAAGCTGTCATCTTTAAAGATAACAGAAAGGACAAAATAAAAATTATACTATTTTGCAATGAATTCTTAGGAGAAACAAAAATATTCTATGAGGTATGCAGACTGCCTTGAACACCATTGTAATACAGTCCCCATCCCTTTATCCAAAATTCTGAAATTCAAAGAGTTCCGAAAACCAAAGTTTTTTCACGGAGGTGTATAAATAGAAAACAGGAATTAATATAGGGGATGTAAATTGCGTGCTAAAAATATCTAGCCTAGAATAAATAACAAAAAGGCACAATACCGTGACTGGAACAATACACAAATAACCCGCACATAAAAGAGAGAAGCTTACGACGACGTTTCGGTCCGACTTGGACCATTGACAAAGTCACACTAACAGAGGTGGAGCAGGACGGCTATATATAGGCAGGAAGAGGTGGTAGTAGTAGTAGTAGTAGTACAAGAATTGTATATAATACCGACAGGATGAAATTAAGACACATGCACAACACCCGGGCATCCCCATCGTAGACGCTTCGCCATCCAGCCAGCCACTGGATGGCGAAACGTCCACAACAAAGACAGCCGGTATTATATACAATTCTTGTACTACTACTACTACTACTACCACCTCTTCCTGCCTATATATAGCCGTCCTGCTCCACCTCTGTTAGTGTGACTTTGTCAATGGTCCAAGTCGGACCGAAATGTCGTCGTAAGCTTCTCTCTTTTATGTGCGGGTTATTTGTGTATCTAGCCTAGCCTAGACCTGACTAGTTTGTGCTACTAGGTCCGATGCCGTGCTCCTTCCTTGGTTGGATAAACATGTTAGGTTGGATAAACATATTAGGTTGGATAAAACACATGAGTGAGAGAGGGTTGGATTTGAGTGGGACTTGCACATGAGTAAATAGAATATAAGAACATAAGAATGGAGGAACACTGCAGAAGGCCTACTGGCCCATACAAGGCAGGTGCTTATCAAAACCACCACTACCCAAAGCTATCGAAGAATTTATTCCAGTACCTAGTCAGGTCAGGTCACATTCACTTAACTCTTTCAGGGTCCAGAAATGCTAGAGAATCTTTTTCTGAAGGTAATAAAACAAAAAGTATGAAATTTGATGGAAAATTGATGAAATTATGCTCTTGCTAATTTTGATGTGTCAACGATATTTATGAACAGTCCCTGGCTAACACCCAGCTTTCTCAAATCCATAAATACAAAACACCGATATGAAAAACAGTACAGAATGGGTCACATAACCAGAGACCAAACAAAACATTACTCGTCAATCCTAACCAGCCTGATAAGAAGGGCAAAAAAATTTTATTATGAGAACAGATTATCCAACTTACAAGGTGATATAAAAAAGACCTGGAAAATCCTATCTGAAATTCTGGGAACAAAAAAGATATCACGAAATAGCGAAATAAAATTAGCAAAATCAGATGAACCCCAATTCCCACCAACAGAAATAGCAAACAGACTCAATGATTTCTTCTCCACTATAGGACAAAACCTTGCCAAAAAAATCCCAAGCTCAGATACCCCACCAAATGACTACCTCACTGGCAACTACCCGAACACACTGTTCCTAGCTCCGACTAACCCATACAAAGTCTCCCTTATTATCAACGCACTAAAAAACAAGGCAGGAGATTTGAATACCTTGCCACCCTTTATATACAAAAAAGTGCCACAAGTGCTATCACCAATCATTGCAACACTCTTTAACAAATCCATTGAATCCTCCACCTTCCCTACAGTTCTCAAAATAGCAAGGGTCACCCCGATCCATAAAGGAGGAGACCAAACAGAGTTGAATAACTATAGGCCAATATCCAATTTACACCCTCTCTCAAAAATCTTCGAAAAATTAATTCATAAACGAATCTACTCCTACCTCATCTCCCAAAACATACTCAACCCCTGCCAATTTGGATTCAGGCCTAATAAAAATACTAATGATGCTATTATACACATGCTAGAACATATCTACAATGCAATAGAGAAAAAAAAAGTCCCACTGGGGATCTTCATTGACTTACATAAAGCTTTTGATACAGTTGACCATGAATTGCTCCATGTAAAATTGTCACACTATGGTATAAGAGGGCACTCCCTCAACTACCTTAAGTCATACCTCAGCAACAGAAGCCAATATGTGTACGCAAATGGGGCAAGCTCTTCCGCACAACCAATTACAGTTGGTGTCCCACAGGGAAGTGTCCTTGGCCCTCTTCTCTTTCTCCTACACATAAATGACCTACCAAATGCTTCGCAATTACTCAAACCCACACTATTTGCAGATGACACTACATACGTCTTCTCTCACCCGAGCCCAGTCACGCTAGCCAATACTGTAAATACCGAATTACAGAAAATATCTACCTGGATGAGGACTAACAAACTTACACTAAACAATGACAAAACCTACTTCATTAAGTTTGGTAACAGAGCTACAGATGTCTCTCTTAACATAATGATAAACGGATCACCTATCACAAAGCTAACAGAGGGAAAATTCTTAGGAATCCACCTTGATAATGGACTCAAATTTCATACACATATACAACAAATTTCTAAGAAAATTTCCAAGACTGTAGGCATACTATCGAAGATATGGTACTATGCTCCACAGTCAGCCCTCCTGGCCCTATATCACTCTCTTATTTACCCCTAGTCAGCCCTCCTGGCCCTATATCACTCTCTTATTTACCCCTATCTCACCTATGGAATTTGTGCATGGGGCTCAACAACAATTAACCATCTCAGACCACTAATTACCCAACAAAAGGCTGCAGTTAGAATGATAACAAATTCTCACTACAGGCAGCACACTCCACCAATATTCAAAACACTCAACCTACTCACCATACAAAACATCCATACTTATTATTGCACCTATTACATACATAGAACACTTAACTCTGATATAAACCTTCCCCTCAAACATCTCCTTGCCAACCTCAACAGAACACATGACCATAACACAAGGCACAGATCACTCTTTGATGTTCCTCGTGTCCATCTCACGCTATACAAAAACTCAATGCACATAAAAGGCCCTAAAATCTGGAATTCATTACCTGTAAATATAAAAGAAACACTACCTGTTTATAAATTCAAGTCTCTTCTCAAAGATCACTTACTCACCCAAAACCAAATAAATACTGAATAACTGAGCCTTATAAATTGTACATCTTAAATGTTTCTCACAATTATATCACATAAATGTTAAACCTAAAACCCAATCTAACAGAATACTCCATTTGACTGAATGTACAGCAATGCATGCAACCATATGACCTCTCTTTGTAATACTCATTTGTGATTTATAGTTATCTGTTTACAAAAATGTCTTATCACTGATTTCATCATTGCTTGGTTAATCTTAAGTTAATTTTAAGCCAGCCTGTAATGCTATGCATACAAGTGGCTTTGGCATGCTGCTCTTACCTATATTTTTTTGTACCTCTGTATGTATGCTCAAATTACTAAATAAATAAATAAATGCATCGGCGATTTTGCCGACTTTGACTCCCATTTTAGGCAAATTACCTTATTCCAGTCGACCAAATTCATAGCTATTTCACTAGTATTACTTCTATTCTATCGACTGAGCACAAGAAATCACCAACTCAACCGTTTCAACTACAAAATGAAGTGATTGGAAATTGGTAATTTAGCCAATTTAGTGCAAAGTTCAAAATAGGGTCCAGAATAAACAATGCAGGCATTCCTGACACTAAACTAAAATTTCCTCTGTTCATTAGTTACATTTTTCAGGCTTTACAAATGAATTCCATTTTGATTTTTAATTCACATAATGAATTTTTATTCAAACCAAAAAATAGAAGATTTACTGTCATGCAATATTGTAATATTAATATCAGCACATTTGTGAACATATAATAGACCCACCAGCTGGCATGTATTAGACGTGTGAGGTCATTTGTTTACTCTGGAACATCGGCAAAAATTTAACATTTCCGCTACTTTGAGCTCAGTTTCAAGCCAATCAAAATCATCTCTATTTCTGTAATGTATCTTCCATTCTATCAAATGAGACCAAGAAATTGCAAATACAACTATAAAAACATACAAAAAACACTGCAAAGTTGTTGTTTTAATTGAAAATTATGGTCTCGGTTTATTTTCTCTCATTATGCACTGTGTGCTGCAGGATTTGTTTTATGTGGTGCACACATACCACACAGATGTATTCTCTCATATCTAGGCCCAAATTTACCGCTCACAGCTTATCAGAGTGAGCTGAGCTCATGGCATAGATCTACGGTTTGGACCCTCAACATAAAGCCATAGATCTACGGCACGGACCCTGAAAGGGTTAAGAACATAAGAAAGTCGGAACACTGCAGTAAGCCTGTTGGCCCATACTAGGCAGGTCCTTCACAATCCATCCCACTAACAGAATATTTGCTCAACCCAATTTTCGATGCTACCCAAGCAATAAGCTTTTCCGACCAGGAATTGAGTTTGTCTAAATCCTCCTCACGTTCTGTGACATCTACGTTTGAATCAATTATCCTACCTATGGTTGGTAGGTAAGACACATAGGCAACAGTTAGGCAACAGAGTAAACTTCTTAAGACTTATATACTGTTGGAAGGTGTTTTATCCCTTGTACCAAGATGCCATTGTGTTGCAGTGTCTGACAGAGTGAATATCAAAATGGTATACAATACCAACAGGTTAGTAGGTAAGACACAAAGGTAACAGTTAGGCAACTTTATTCCGAAATGTTTTGCCTCCCGTGTAGGCGTAATGTTTCAGAATAAAGTTTCGGAATAAAGTTGCCTAACTGTTGTCTGTGTCTCTTACCTACCAACCTGTTGATATTGTATACCATTTGATGTAGATGAACCTAAAGATGAAGACTTTGAAAGATTTCATGTCGCTGATGAGAAAATGATATCAAATCTCGTAACTTATGCTAAGAGTTTATTGGACGAAAGTGAAATAAGTTACAGGAAGCTGACATTGAAGAAATGCTGAGCATTGACAATGATGCACCTGTTGTGCACTCCTTGAGTAATGGTGAAATTGTTGAAATGATCTTAAATACAAATAAGAATGAGAATAGTAGTGATGATGATGATGACATTGTGAACACTGGTGAAAAAGTCCCCAGGCCTGTTTCGTCATAATTGAACACTTGTTGGGGTTGGAATTTTCAGCCTCTTCATAACATTTGAATTCCCTCACAAATTTTTCAGCCGCTTGTTTGTCTGAACTGGCACCCTCACCATGCCTTACAACACTGTGCATGCCACTACGTTTCTCGAACTTTTGAACCAGCCTTTGCTGGCCTTAAATTCTGTATTAGGACTGAAGAAGCCACTCGTGGTGAAACATTTCCTGTAATAAATGTCCTGAATTGTACATAAGTGTCTTTTTCCTCAGCACTGTTATAGTCTTACAGTATAAGCGATCACCAGGGTGCGTTGTCACTTATTATAAACAGGGGAGACATTTCTGTTCACCTGAGGGTGTTGTTGAGGAGTCTGCAGCAACTGTGGTTGAAGCAGAGGCTGCTCGGGCTGAGGGCCAGGAGTCACAGAACCCGTGTCCCCACCTGGATGACTATTTTGTCCTCAAGTCAAGGGATACGAGAAAAGCCAATATTTTGTACTTCCGGTGCTGCAGTCTATAGGTAAAGATATCTTGAAGGCGAAGAGAGCCACCCTGTCAGATGGAAACTTTGAGAGGCTGATGCTCATGAAGGGCAACAAGCATCACAGCAAAGTGATGGAGAAGGCCCAGCCAGAGTAGTAATCAGCTCAGCCATCATCTGATCTTGGCATGATACCCATGCTATGCATTTTGTACAGTAAATAAAGTGTATGTTGGATTTAAACTGATGTTTGATTTCATTTGTTCATTTAACTATTTGTGTACCTGTATGACTGCATTGTTGGTGCAGCGATAAGTTGGCCTCAAGGTTTAAACTTTAAGCATGATTTTCAACTACCTCTTTGTAGTTTATTGAATTCAAAATCTAAATTAAGTTAAATGCAAACATGAACAGAAACAGAATAAAATGAACGAACACAATGAGTAACCGAAACTAATGAAGAAAACAGTCAAATAAACTAACTCAATCTGTCTGGGTGCTATGGGGCTTCAGTACAGCGACAAGTGTGTCCTTGTCGGTCACTCGCATTACATCACAAAATTAAACAATCACTATTATGACACTAGTGGCACTTGATCATCACATGACCTTGGCATTCTATATCTTATTAGGAAGCTCTCCAGGTCTGTTCTAAAAGTCTTAAAAGTAAAAGTAAAAGACCAAAAAACTAAACCAAATCTGAATACATGTGGAAAAGTTAGCGGTTAGCATTAAGCATTAGCTTCTGCTAATTTTTTCGCCAGTTTAGCGATTTAGCGCTAGCGGAGTTAATTTTTTAGTTAGCAGATTAGCAGTTAGCAAAGCTAACTTTTTGGTTAGCTGTGCCCACCAGTGCATACTGGTCAGAGAGCTTGTCATAAGTCCAAGTCGTCAGTAAACAAGTACAGTGCACCCTCCCTTTTCATCGATCTCCGTTATCACCGATTTCCATTTTTGCCAAGTTTTTTTGTCAAAATATTGGTTCCGTTTTCATCGATGGTATGGAACCTGTCCAGTGCCCAGCGTGCACACAAAGCTGCCTTGCACACACATTCTCAGGCAGTGTCATGTTGTTTCTCGGTGAGTGAACATATCCTGCAAAGTCACACTGAAACATTTCCTAATACGTATGTAATCTGTTGTTTTTGGCACTCGTTTATTGTGTGTGACTACTAAATAAGCCACCATGGGCCCAAAGAAAGCTCCCAGTGCCACTCCTTTGGTAAAGAAAGTGAGCAACATGATAGAATTAAAGAAAGAAATCACAGCACAGTACCAAAGTGGAGGAGGAAGAGAGAGGGGAGAATGTGCCTTCTTCAGTGATTCTATGATATGTACTATACTAAAGCAGCACAAGTCGATAAAGGCTATAGGGCAAGCCAGCGATAAAGTGTAGCATTAACCCTTTCAGGGTCCATGCCGTATATCTATGGCTATACGTTGAGGGTCCAAATCGTAGATCTATGCCATGAGCTCAGCTCACTCTGATAAGCTGTGAGCAGTAAATTTGGGCCTAGATATGAGAGAATACATCTATGTGGTATGTGTGCACCCCATAAAACAAATCCTGCAGCACACAGTGCATAATGAGAGAAAAAACTGAGACCATAATTTTTGATTAAAACAGCAACCTTGTAGTGTTTTTTGTATGTTTTTTATAGTTGTGTTTGCGATTTCTTGGTCTCATTTGATAGAATGGAAGATACATTACAGAAATAGAGAAGATTTTGATTGGTTTTAGTAATGGAAATCACTTGAAACTGAGCTCAAAGACGCAGAAATATTTCACTTTTGCCGATGTTCAAGAGTAAACAAATGACCTCACACATCTAATACACGCCAGCTGGTGGGTCTAATATACATTAACAAATGTGGTGATATTATTTATTGTGTACAATTATTACAATATTGCATAACAATAAATCTTCTATTTTTTGGTTTGAATAAAAGCTCATTACGTGAATAAAAAATCAAAATGGAATTCATTTGTAATGTAGACAGCCTGTACTGTCTGCACAGACAGCCTATGTTGTCTGCCAGCTTAGTTCATATTTCGCGGCACTAAGGTGCTGCCCTCTAGGCTTGCCCAAGGTCAGTGGGACGCTGGTCCCACTCTCACACTCACTCAGTGGCCTAGAAGCAAGACACAAAGCCTACTAGCTCTCTCCCTCGTGGGTATGGCCCTCCCGAGCCATGGGCACACAACACACAAGCCTGTGTACCCACCACGACATTTGCAAATAAAGTAAAGAAGCCTCCGAAGACGTATCATTCATGCACCCGCTACCAGAATCACCTAATAATCTCATTAAACATTGGTGGGAAGCAGTGGTCACAGCAGTTGTGTTTACCCGGAGAGAGGAAGGAAATAGGATGAAGTCATCTTCACTTTATCACCCTATACAAGAAGCATCCGTCTCTCAACGAGTTATCCTGATGTCGTTTCTGCATGTTTCAGCATCCAGACACAGGTACAAGCAGGATCTAGCCGAAATTTGCCTAATTTCTTCGAGAATTGTAAGTGACCCCACGCTACAGAGCGTCCATCCACGCTGTTTTTCAAGTCAAACGTGTTTCAGCATCACTTGTTGGTCTGTTGTTGTTCAGCTCACACAGTTGTTCACAGCAAGCCAGAGGTGAGTTTGTGGTGATTTATTGTGTTCCAGTGTGTCTCCTTGTGTTGTCTCAGTCGTTAGTAACCATTACCAGTAACCAAGTGTTCCATAGGATGACTCACTACCAACGCTCTCCTGCCTGAGTCACTTGTCCTGTATTCATATTGTGCCTGACCACAGCAGTAATTCAAAGACCCCCTCACTATATGGTACTGTGGGGAGGCCCTCAGTCATACGAGAAGTGAGCAAGAGGGATAGTACGCTGTTTGGGCTGCTAACCCCACATTATCCTCGTATTATACGTACTTCCAGCCTACGTGAGTATTTACTTTACCCTATCACACGTGTTCAACTCCCACAATGATAAAATGGTGAGGCACCGAGTGGTGGAGGTGGATTTAAGTTTTTACGGGTAATTCAGACATTAGAAAGACTGTTTGTGGTAGCCGGCAGGGGTCAAAGGTGAACCGTCTCACCCACCAGCTACCGCTCCCCTCACAACCTCCACCCTGTAGCCATGCAAGCCTGTTGGCACAACCGTTTTTTCAAGCTTCCTGGCTTAGTTCGTGTGCTAAATTGCTTTCAATCCTCCGAGGGTTGCCCGGATTTTTGTGCATTAAGCCAGTCAGTAAGCCAGACGGTGAATGCGTAACGCCAGTCAGCCCTATCCATCCAGCCTGTCTCCTGTCATCCCACCTGCTCCTCCGTGCTGTGTGCATCGCGTTACACACTCTTCCTCCTCATAGCCATTCTCGTGGTGTTAAGCCCAGTCAGTCAACCCAGCTTCTAACCCAGCTTGAGAGAGAGAAGTAAGCCACGCATAACTCTGAAGTATTGTCTTATTATCGCGTTGTGCGTCCTGTTGGATGCTAAGAGTGGTTTTTCACCATCCCTGTGGGCATAGGGCCTTAATCAAGCCACCATCCAGGTATGAGTGGAGTGCGCGCCTCAGTGAGTGCCAGTGAGAGTCACACCACCACCCTCTACTCCACCAACACACCACCACCACCTCACCTCATCTACCTGTGAGGTTGTTTGCCACCCTATGTACCAGTCCTAATACTGTTTTGGCTCACCTAATTTTGTCAAGATTGAACTGAGCGCCAACGATAAAGCCAGTTTATCGATTCACAAGAATGTCGCATTTCTCACGGACAACAGTGTGAGTGTCGGCGTCATCAACCGCGCAGGACAACCTTCTCATCACTCAGGCATCACCGTCGACTACTCAGACTCCATAATTTTCTGTTTAGAGACCTTTTTCTTGCATTTAAAGACATTTGGCGTGTGAGAGAGCATTCTATAGTGAAAGTTCTTGTTGAAACTCCAAACCTTGTTGTTTTCAGTGTAGACTCAGTGTTTCTTTTGACTCGCTATGTGTTTGCAATATTTTTCAGTGTTTTCGCTCATCTTATATTTTTTATCTGTGTTTTTTTTTTATGGCTTCTCTCTGTCTGTAGTAGTATTATTGTGTAGTGTACCAGTCACTCTGTGTGAAGTGATCATTTTTTTTGTAGTCTTTCAGCATTGTATTTTCTCTCAGTAAGTACCCTGTCATTGTATTTCATGCAGTGATATTCACCCCATATACCAAATTATCCATTATTTCTATAAAGTGTGTCTTTTTTTTCGCGTATGCCACAGTGTCTCCATTTCCTCTAATTTTTTTCGCAGACTTGTGTACCATTATTTTTTGCCAGACCTAATTTTTGTCGTATCAGTCACAGCAAGATTTTGTTGTAAGAAAAATACTAAATAGTAATGAATACGTGAAATTAAGTGTAGTGTGCCTCTGCCACTGTAATGATAAACTTTTGTTTTTTCCTTTGTTTTATTCTTATTCATATGTTTATATTTCGTTGAACTATTCCACTCCTTGATGTAATTTTCAAGTGGTCGTTTGATATCGTAAAGTGTTTCTTACTTCCTGAGTAAATTGTTTTGTTCTAAGTTTTACAATTAAGAGTTAAACGTGTTCAATCAGTTTTTCTTCATATTTTATTTCATATTTTAACCTGAGTTTTTTCCCAGTGAAAACTTTATTATTTGCATTGCAGTGATTATTTTCGACACTTTATTTGTGTTGCACTTGTTATCTGCAGTGAATATTTTCTTTTTATTGATATTTTTATGCATTATAAATTCTCAGTTCATTATGCATCTTGTTTTTTTCAGGTGATAATTTTTCCTGATGTTATCTTGGCATTATATGTTTAATTTGTTTATCATGCTTTAGAAAATATTAAATTTCCATTAGCTCCCATTGCATACAATTTAATTAATTTTTTTTATACTTTTTACAGTTGATTAAAATTTTATTAGAGTTAATTACCTTTATTAGCAAGAGTAAAGACAGCTCATTTGCATTAATTCAGTCTCGCATAATATTTTCACTTGTATATTTCTATGATAATTTGTGTGTGTTGCCGTCCAATATCCATCACATGAGTTTTGTCCTCTCCCTCTTGCATTGTATCTTTAGACACTTTTAGTTTTATTACATATGCATGATTTGTTAAGCATTATCTTCCACCTTAAGCTTACTGTGTCATTTCTCCATATTTTTTTTGCTTTATGTCCTTGAGTAAGTTCACTGAGATCATGTCCCAGTCACTTCTGAATGTTCACTTAGTGATGATCATGCCAGTCAAAGTCCAATATGAATCAGTCCACTGTACAACATTCCCTTAACTGACTGAAAGACAATATCCTAGCCCTTGAGCAATGTGTTTGTGCTCACAGCTTGAATCTAGATTTTGTAAAGTGCTTGCGAAATGTACAATTCAGATTAAAGTTTCCTATAGATCCGTGAATTACTTATTAATGTAGCCGAGCGGTCAGGCACTAGTAATTCTGTCACTCCCATCTGTTCCACCTACACCTTCAGACTTGCAGGATAGTGTTCCGTTGCCTCAAGTGTCCGGGGACACCCAGACTGCCTTGAGTGCACAGCCTATCCCTGCAATGACTGCTAGTTCGAGTAGTAGTTTCTCCACGGGATGCCTTATCAGAAAACGATTACTTGCAACTAGTAATGCCATCTCTTGTTGATGTGACATGCTGTCTGCAGAAAGACGTCTCTGTTACAGCTAGTGTTCTCACTAGAGTGTCTGTTGTATGTTCCAGATGGTGATCCCATCCTAGTTGACAGTAATCAGTGCATTGTAAGAAGTTATTTCTCGAGTAACTTCCACGTTGTTAACGTTTGTAAGTGAAGTTTATAGCTGATACCTCGTGTCACTGTGTGCAACTCAGATTGAATATCAGCATTGTTCACCGTGTTCATTTCTTTTCTCCTGTGCTTGCAGTTTGAGATAGTAGATTCGTTCTCCCTTGCTCATATTGCATGTTATAACGTCAATTTTTTCAACCGGGGGGAGTCATCTACTCCACCGAGTTTGTTCATTCCTCCAGTAAGAAAGAACTGATACCTTTATTCCAGAACAAACAACCTACTGGAAGGTTAGCCAGATGGACCTTGACTATCCAAGAGTTCAATCCCACCGCTGCCAGAGATGACATCCATTCTGCATATGTCAATCTTACCCTAGCAGAGTTGGGGTTAAATGTAAATAACCTGTATAGATGAATAATTAGAGTATCAACTTATCAGTATTCAAGAATTTTTTTTTGTGTTCACGTTCTCTCCGAATTCTGAGAGTTAACAGTCTAGATTTGAGTGCACCGAATCTGTCTTTCTGTTAAACACTCTTTCTTTGTATATATTCCTTCCTCAGAATCCGTAGATCACATGAATACAGATCGATTGATCAAATTTTTTTTATCACTTCCACTGTGTAATCCCAACGTTGAGTTTCATTCGATGAGTTGTGCTATATTATACCTTGTATTGCATTACAGTTTCAGTTACGTAAGCTTCCATTCCAATGTTCTACTTATGTATGTTATAATGTTCAATTGTTGTGTACTTAGACATTGTATAGAATCAGCCCAAGCCGTATACCTGCCATCTCTAGTTTGTATTAGTTGTATGTCGGGACGACATACGTTAGCGTCGCCGAGCTCTCAGTAGTAGTAACCAGTTACCAGTAACCAGTGTACCAGTAGATGACTCACTACCAACCGTCTCTGCCTGAATCACTGTCTGTATTCATATTGTGCTGACCACAGCAGTATTCAAAGACCCCCTCACATATGGGTACTGTGGAAGGCCAGTCAGTCATATGAGAGTGAGCAAGGAGACAGGTACAGCTGTTTGGGCGCTACCCACATTATCCGTAATTATACGTACTTCCAGCCTACGTGAGTATTACTTTACCCTATCCACGTGTTCGAACTCCCACATGATATTTGTGGGTGGGAGAGGAGGAGGAGGAAGTGGCCGTTCCTCACCTTGCCCATGCTCGTCCCACTCACACCTCACCAGCCTACCATATGCTCACCACTGCCCACTCCCTCTGCTGTGTTTCTGCTGTTTTCCGTGTGAAGTCATTGCCAGTGCTGTGTATCCGAGTGCCCGAGGCCACTTGAAGCCACGTGGATCAACAAGCCACGTGGATCAGCAAGCCACGTGGATCAGCAAGCCACGTGGATCAGCAAGCCATGTGAATCTGCAAGCCACGTGGATCAGCATGCCATGTAGATCACGACACCATGTGTATCCCGACGCCATGTGGGGTGTGGATGAAGCCACGTGGATCTACTGTCAGCATAGTTGCTGATCCCTGTATTCCCTGTATGATATAGCATAGCATAGTAGTATCATCCATGTGCTTTAGACACGAGACCCCTTGTAGGCCTGTGGCTTTGTGTGACGTCACGGGATGCACACGTGGAGGCTCATCCCTCTGTCCCGGTCTCACTCGGCGGCAGACCATCCAGGCGTAGACAGGCAAGGCAGCTGGGGCTCCATCCCTCATCTCAGTCTGACAATATAGTTACCATCCTACAAGTGTGTCTACTTTCAACCTGCGATATCTCCATTTAAGAACCCCTTACGATAAATGGTGCCAGCAGAGGGCCTGTAATTCTGACGATTACAGCGATTTCTGGAGATAAATTTTCGACCAGCAAGACGGCCATTTCGTGTCATCAGTAGGCCTACCGAGATTCACCCAGCCAGCTACCTCAAGTCAGCTACCTCAAGCCAGCTACTCTACCAGCTTCTACATTATTCACTGGTCAGTCTCTTTGTATTAGTGTTTATCTGCTTATTTGCATCACTCCCGAGGGGTTGACCCGAGTTTGCAAAATAAGCCAGCTTCCAGTCTGTGGTGGGGGAGTCAGAACAACCGAGTCCAGTCGAGCCTAGTCTACTCCATCCAATTATTTTGCCTGCCAAGCCAGCTTCCACCCCTGCTGTGCTCATCGTGTGGAGTTATCAAGCTATTCTGTGTGAAGGGTTAAGATAAGCCAGCTAGCAACTAACCCAGGTGTCTTACCCCAGTACTCAAGCAAGCCACGTGAGTAGTCTTCATCGCTTGTGATTCAAGCTCCAAGCATTCTGTGTGCTCTTTTTCATCCTTGTGGTGTTGTAGTATTTCGTGGGTTTATTTTAAGCCAGCCGGCTTAGAATTATCTTCGTGGCAGTGTGGGTGTTCTCAGTGAGGCTTACGACGTTCAAACCATAAGCCCAACCACTCACGATCACGTGTGTCACCATTGCCGGTCTCAGACGCCTCGTTCAGCCATTAACCCACTCGCCCAACCTCTACCATTGTTTTGGTACACTGCTAAGGGTTGTAGCACCATATTTTAAGGACCACATAGGGGGTCAAGAGCTAGATTGTGTTTCGCGCCACCGTTAAAAGCCTCCTGTGTGAAGTCTATCTTCGATTTAAGAGCAATTCTACGATCATCTGTGCAGAGGACAGCAGCAAGACCATATAAACAATCCATCAATCTCATTCAGAGGACATTGCGGCAGCGGCAGCAGCGATTTCCAAGCTCCGTACTTTTCTCCAACTACCAGAGCTACCAATGCTCCTATGATGACCTAGTTACAAGCAAAACTGCACTACCCAACGTAGCACCCAGAATGACCAAAGATTACCAACAGTGAAACCTACAAATCGAAAATAAGAGAGATCAAAGGAAGACTGCACACAAACCGAAAGCAACACCCCGCTGCCAGCCGAACAACGTAACCCTAAGCTTTGTATACTACAACTTCTTCTTAACAACAACAATTTCCGTAGTTTTTTAAAAA
>NW_026488485.1:215000-230195 GCF_026875155.1 Cherax quadricarinatus | reverse complement strand
CGGTTTTTTTCCTAACTCGAAGTTACCTACCCCTAAAGTAGTGTTACAAATGCCAGCACTATGGCCATGTTGCAGTAGATGGGAATACTACATTTTGGTGTTGGTAAGTGTGCTGGGATAACATTCCACTAGAGAATGCACAGTAGGCCTGACAGCCAAAAATTTTTAAGTGTATTAACTGTAAAGAAGTTGGGGTTACAGTTTCCCACAAGGACTGCAGTCAGAACCCAAACAACCTTCGATGTAAACCTGAAAACAGTCCTTTAATGGTAACTGAGGATGGGGCCACCCAGTCTACCACAGCCAGATCGAGACTGAACCTCTGCAAAGTGTGCAAAAAACCCCCTCCTACTGCAAAGGATTCTGGTGATACCAGAATGCCATCACACAACCAAACTGTGGAGGAGCTAGCCATCCTGCTGACATATGGAACTACTGGTCTGCCACTACAGATACCTATGGCTACACCTGAAATGGGGATGAGTTTGCCCATCTCCCCAATAACACAACTACAACAGTGAGGGGACACCACACAGGTAACCTCCTGGAAATTGGAGATGAGTCAGATGAAAGGACCTACCTGCAATGAATGATGAAACAGAGAACACTAATGGTAACCATGGTCCCTGTTAAGGTGATAGGTGTTAAAGAAAGCCTAACCCAGAAGTGCCATCCTCCGGAGAGGCATTGGATTCGCCTGACCTTCCTCATATTTAACAAATTTCCAGAAAAAATTGGGAGCATCTTGAACAGACCCTGACAAGTTTAATAAATATATGTAATCAGGATGATGCTCTTGAGCATGGTGATGATGTCAAAAGTGCAGCAATCCCCGTTCAGCTTCCAGCAATTTGTGAGAAGAAGCCAATAACTCTTGCCTTAAAAAATTTGCCTTATACTGGCTGCCAAAATGCCAAAAAAAATGCTTAAAAATAAAGGTCCTGAAGATAAAGACGTACAAACTATGCTATTTGCTTTTAAGTATCTGACACTGTAGTCAAAGCATAATAGTTTTACCATCTTATGAGCAAGAGATTGTAATAATCACTACAATGGATACATTACAAATCTTTTCATGGAACATTGCTTCCATTAGGAAGCGGTTGCCTGACTTACATCATATTAGTGCAACCAGAATATTGATGTCATCTGTTTGCAGGAATGTAGATTGAAAGATGGAGAACCTCCACCAACTTGCCTGGATATGCAGCTTATAACCTAAGGTCAACCACTGTTGTGTGTGTATGGTCAGAAAGAACTTGCCACATTCACTCCTTTCCTTGCAGAGTCGAGTTAAAATGCAGTATCTTTGGGGTCAAAGTATATGCAGGCGATTTTTCCATAAACATTTTTAATCTCTATGCCCCCGCGAACAGCTTCGACCTGATGCTTTACCAGATCGCACAATAGTGAACCTAACCATCATTCTTGGAGATTTTAATGTCAGACATTAAGAATAATGGTGGGCTTACAACACCAATGGAACTAAATAGTGAGATGCTAAATGAGCATGATAATGTTCGAATGTGGGCAATACTGAGCCTACTCATATATGGTGGCATACTAGATCTGTGTCTTGGGATTTAATACATCATATACGATGCATGACTCTGTCATAGTTGAGATCTTCTATTGTCATTCCCAAGACTAAAATGCTAATCTTGATCACATCCAGCATCAAGGAGCTAATACAGAAGGAGGAAACTTATTCTCAAACCAGAACACAGAGACAACTTTATTAACCACTTGGATCAATGGTATAAGAATTACGAGCCCATTGGCACACAAAATATTTAATGATAACTTTCACATGTGCAACTTTGGTATCTTTATTGAGGGAAACGTTTCGCCACAAGTGCTTCTCAGTCCATAGTAGGATTTTGATTTTTTTGATTTTGCCCGAAGTGGCTAGTTTATTGTGCACCCATATCCATCCTGTGGCGGGTTTCGCGAAGCTATGGTTTCACAAAGGCCTAGGAACTTAGGCCCAAAGGGTTAACAGGAATACTATGGTTTTATCTACAATTTTCTATGTTCACTTATCTGTTAAGCAAAATTTTGGAAATTTGCCCCAAGAGGGAGAGGTTTTTTTTAGTGCCGGAAGAAAAAAAACTGGCAGGAAAAGGCAGAAATCGTACCACAAATCCAGCATCTGGAGTGGAACCACAGTCGATGGCCCCCTCCAACCAACAGATACGATACTAATGCCCGGAATAAAAATCCCCCCCCCCCAACAAAACCCCCAGTCCCATAAAAATTCTTCTTTGCAATTTTTCAGGGTTAAAAACAGCAAAAACAACAAAAAACCTTTTATCCCGTGGACTGCTTGCGAGGCAAGGCAATTTGCGGCTTTCATGAGCCCACATAAAGGGGACTTGGACAACGAAATATGGATCCAGGGTTACAACCTTACAGATGTGACAGAGTGAACAGGCAAAAGGGGGGGGTTTGGCTGTACATTCCCGAGCCCACTTGTTTGCACAAAAATCCCCAAAAATCCCCTCAAATGATTTTGGGGAAAGGGTTTTAGCAGTAAAGGTCGAAAACCCAAAACCTAGTCTTTGTGATAGCTACAAGCCCCCGGATGCAACACCCGCAATTCCGGGAACAGCTGTTAAAAATTTGACCACTGTCGGGGAAAAACCTTTCCCGCCCCTTTCCCACCCAACATCTTGCTCCTGGGGGATTTAAAATTAAAGGAAACCAAAAATGGGGGGAAAATTAAGCAAAAATATTGTTGCGTAAAAAACACCGGGAGGAGTCTGATGAAAACCCCAAAACTCTTGCGAGCTTTTAAATTCTGCACAAAATTAAATTTAAACCAGCAAAAAAAAGAGCCTATTAAAATGGGAATACACTAGACCTCATTTTCACTAAAAATTGATGATCTGAAAAAGAAATTTTCCCCCTTATAAAAAAACAATATACTCAGATCAAACAAAAATTGAGATTCATTTATGTATGCGGGGAAACCCCCAGACCGACAAAAATAAATTTTTAGTCACGGGGGCATTCACCAAATTAAAAACTTCAAAAACCCCAAAAACATAAAGGGGGGCCCCAAGAAACCCCAATTTTCCTAACCGATATAAGCGGGGGGAAGATTACAAAAGAAACACAGCCCCAAAACTTATCCCTTTAGAACAGATTAACTCGGTAGCACTCGATGTATGCAAAAGGCTTTTTCCTCTAAAAAAAAGGGGGATTTAGATTTTAAACAAAAAGGGGGAACCGGGGCGCCCCCTTTTTACAGGCGGGGAAAAAAAATAAAAGAGCGGCTAAAAAAAGGAAAAATATATCTGAAATGCTTTAAGGGAGCCACTGGTCAGGGGAAAAGCAAGCATCGACTTAAGCTAAAAGAATCCTTTAGGGTCGGGAACGGGGGAAGAACTAAAAGCCTTAAATAAAATTTGAAAAAAACCCCAAAAAGTATTTCTTCTCCTATGCCAAATCAAAATCGAAAAACAAGGGCCCAAGTTTTGGGCCCCCCTATTTAAAAACAAGATGGGTCCTCACAGATGAAAAAGGAAATGAGTGGTACTCAAGTCCCAATATGACTCGGGTTTTTAGCAAGCGCAAACCAGCTGAGAGTCGAAGTTAAAAATGAATTTTTTATGAGAGACCCAAAAATTTGATTAAACAAAGGCCTATCCGATGTTTTCCTGCCCGCCAAATGCTTCGAACAGGCGTTTAAAAAGACTTGCCCATGCACTCTCCCCCCGGGGGCCCGGACTCAGGGAAATTCTGTGTTCATCAAAAAACTCCCAAAGAAGCCCCTTTTCACGACCCTTTTTTCCTCCTATGGAGAGGGAGCATGGCCCGGGGGGTTCGTCCACAGTTAAATTAAAAAAAAAGGGACATACCCCCACCCCAAAAAAGGGGGAAAAGTAAAGAAACAGCAAAGAACTACAGACCAATAGCACTAACATTCCCATTTCAAAAAAATTTGAAAGGGTCCTAAGAAGAAAGTTCCCCCGCTTTAAAAAAAAACCCTTCAGAAAAAACCCCAGGGCAACATGGGTTTTGAACAGGCCCGCCCCTGTCTGTTCAAATATTGGAAAAACTTCGAAAGGGGTCCAAAATTGCACTAGAAGACAAAAAGAATCCCCGAGGAAATATATACGCTTTGCAAAAAGCCTTCGACAAGTGGGGCCATGGCGAAATAGCGCAAAAAAATGCGTGTTTAAACAAATTAACAGGAAAAGTCGGTGGGAGGGGGATCTATAATTTCCTCACTAACAGAACAAAGAGTTTTGTCGTCAACAGGAAAAGCCCGAGGCAGTTTCGGGGGAAAAGCTCGGGTTCCAAAAGGGCACAGTACTCGCCCCCCTTTTGTTCCTTTTCCTTATACCCGAATAGACAAGGTTGTCGCCACAGAAACCGTGTTTCCCCTTTGCGGGATGAAAACCCGAATCGGGCATGACAGTGTCTTCCATTGCAGCCTTGAAAAGCCCCCCCCAGGCGGACTTAAAACCAAATCTTTCCCTTTGGGCTCAGAAAACAATATGAAGTTCAACGATGAAAAATTTTTAATTACCAGATTTGGTAAACATGGGGGGAAAAAAATTCTTCACAGAGTACAAAAAAAAATTTTGGCCAAAAAATTTTGAGGGGAAAACCAACTTTAAAAGGGCCCTTTGGGATTGATAATGTCGGGGGATTTTCCCCTTCAAGGACCATAAAATTTGTATGAATCGCTTGCTAAAAAAAATGACGGATGGAAATGAGAACCTTCAAAACTAGGGAGGCCGCCCATGTGACACTCTTCGGGTCACTTTTTTCTATCTAGGCTGGAATATTCCCTGCACACTAACAGCACCTTTAAAGGGGGGGGGTAAAATTTGCCGCCCTGGGAAAATGTACAGGAACTTTCACGGCCCCAAATAACGGGATAAAAACACCTCAATTTTGGGAGCGCTTGGTTCCTAAAGGGTTTCCTGGAACGCGGGAGGGAGGTTTCATGATTATATACACTGGAAAATCCTAGAGGGACTAGTCCGAATTTGCACACAAAAATTCCCCCCAAACGAAAGCAAAAGATTGGCAGACGAGGAACCACCCCCCCAATGAAAAGCGGGGTGTCATTTTGCACGTTAGAGCCTTAAAAAAAAGTTTTGGGGGCCCGGGAGACTGTTCAACTGCCCCCCAAAGCACAAAAAAGGGGGGTTTTCCCCAACAGCCCCCTGGCAGTTTCAAGGGGAAATGGACAACCCACCAAAAGGGCGTTCAGGATCAGCCGGGCTGTGGCTCGTATGTTGGTTTGCGTGCAGCCAGAAAGCAAACACCCTTTGGTTGATCAGGTTTGGATCCACCTGGGGGCCCGGGTCTAAAGGCCCCGGGGCCGCGGGGGCGTTGCCCCCGGGAAAACTCTTCCAGGAAAATCCAGGTATATCGGGTTTTTATTTTCATTAATAAGTTACCCTTGACATGTAAATTTGGTTTTTATACTGTCTGTCTCGGGGTTTTCCCCTCAAAAGGGGGAAAATTAAGCACATATTTTTTTAAAGAGAGTAAAACCCAATATGCCAAATCAAAAAATTTTACATTTAGTTTGATCATCTCGGTGTGCCCCCCCAAAATGCCAAAAGTTTTGAAAACCAACCCCAAACCCCTGGCACTACAAAATCAGCAGTCTGTTCAATTGAAAGTTGCCCCAAAAAAAATACTTATCTAGTTCTTGTTATCTTAGGGGTTTTAGTCTACTAGGCTTTAACTGTTCCTATAACAATCTTTTTTATTATTTCCCTTCTCCCCTAAAAATTTTTTCCTAATCCCTAGACACAGTTATCCCAAAAGTTTTATTCTACATTCTCCTTTGGTATCTTCTTGGCAAAAAAAAAACATATCAACTTTATATGAAGGAGTAACCCAAAAGTTTTGATGGGATCCAAAAGCAATTGTACATTAATTCCTTTGTCCCAAATTTTTTGGGAGTATCTATCCCGGGCTTCCCCAATGGGGCATTTTGTTGGAGTCATTTTTGGGGTCAAGACCCTTCAGTGATGATTTAAAATTCGTAAATGATGAAAGAGTCAAGCCCCGGTGTAAAGGGTTTTAGCTTTAGCGCCATTAGGTTTGGGAAAAACAATTCATTTTGCTTTTTTGGGGGGCCCCGGCCCCGTTTTTTAATTTTTTCCCAAAACTCAACAAATTTATTACGTTTTTAAACTTGGGGGTGGAAAAAAGGAGATGCAGCCCTCCCAGAAAAATTCCTGTTTAGATCCATCAGTGTATATAACTTGTGAAAAACCCTTTTTATCCCAAAGCTGGTGAGAATTCTTCTTGAGCAGTTGCTCTAAAAAGGATTTAAGGAAGGGGTTACTTGCAATGGTTTTGGGAGGGAAATTTTAGGTAAATTTATTTAAATGAACACATCTTATGGGGGGTGAAATGTCTTGTTGCCCACAGTGATTTCGGGTTTATGTAGGTTTTAAAAATTAATTCAATTTTACGTTTTCAAAATCCATTTGTCTGTGGGGGGTTTAAAATTTTCCTTAGGACAATTGGGAAGTTTTACTGTGCAGTGTCTGGGTTCGTTTTTTCAACATTTTAATTTCCCAGTACAGTGTTAATTTCAAAATTTCCCATCATGATACTGAAATACCAAGCTCCTTTCCCCATGTTAAAAACTTTTTGTAGGGAGGAGAAACTTGGGAAAAACAGGGGGAATGAGGTTTAAACGGCCCTCAACCTTTTGGGCCCAAGTTTTTCAAATCCCTCAATCTTGAAAAAAGATAACCCCAAAAGGGTTTCCATTGTCAGTTTATCATCATGTCGGTTTCTGAAAACCCTTCATCTACAAAATTTAATGATTTAATTACCCCTATTGGAGGGTTCTCACAGATCAAGTGGGCAAGAAAGGGAAAAAAAGAACCCCCCACTAAAAATAACAAAAAAAACCAATGTAAAAACTATAATGATCCAAAGGGCGCAACTAACACATGCAGGGTAGGAGGATTTGGGAAACATACCCTGAAGTAGGAAAACCCCCGACCCGCTCAGAACGTTCCAAATGCACTAACAATGCCAAAGGGAAAAGAAAGGAAAAAACTTAGGCCCCAAAAGGAAAGGGAAAAAAGTTTGTTAGGGGATTAAATAGGTCCAAACCCTTTGAGTTTGGCTTGGAAAAGGGATTTAAAAAAAATAAAACCCGGAAAAAAATTGGCAATGTTGCTCATCCCTTTCCTCTTGGGGGAAAAGGGAAAGACCTCATTTAAAAGACTGGGGCCAAACATCCAGGCATGAAAAGCCCCTTTCCCTCTCAAAATTTTTGAAAAAAATTTGGAGTACTTTTGAAAAATGGTTAAACTGATTAATTTTTTTGAGCCAAAAAATTGATGAGAGTGATTGCCTCTTTTCCCAGTATGAATTAAAATAATGAAATTTAACCCCAAAAGGGCGATCAACTGCCCCCTGGAGGGATGGTAAAACCTATGATTTTTCTCAGAACTCTAAGGGACGTGCCCGATAACCCCTTTTTTGGGGAATGGGGATAATTCAGTTACATCGAGGGCGTTTTCCTTCTTTCCGGGGGCCAATAGTCTCATTGTGCCTTTTCCCAAGCCCCCCAAAAACCCGTTTCATTTTGGGCCCATTCCTTAACTAGTTGTCTTTGTAAAAAATTTTGAAAGGAAAGTGGTTAACAGACTGTTCTCAGTCAGACATCCAAATTTCCCCCTACCTTATGGGGTTTATGGAAAAAGGTTTAAAAATGTGCAGAACTGTATTTTTCCCCCTTTTCACGCACACACTCTAAAAGTTTTACCACTTTTCTTTATCTCAAATCTGCATTTGATATTGCGAAAAAGAACCGTTTTTACTACATGAACTAGCCAAAATTTAAATTTGGGGGTAGCTTACTCTGCTGGGTTAAAAGGATACTGTCAAATAGAGGGATCCTTTTGTCCTTTACCAAGGGTTCGAAGTGTTTCTAAAAAATGTCTTTAGGTACCCCCGCAGGGAGGAGGGTTTTAGTCCCATTTGCTATTTAATTTTTGATTAATGCTCTCCTAAATGCTCTTTTGCCCCACCTAAAAAATTTTAGCTATAAGCTATGGGTGATGATATCATGATTCCCCTACAACAGGGCATAAAAAGTTTATTTCCCTTCTTAAAAGAAATTCCCAAACAATTTGTAATGACTAGGCTCCCAAAAATCTTCCTTTTTAAAATAAGTATTAAAAAAGCAAACGAACATCCCCCCACCCAAACTTTTTTGCAGGGTGAAAAACATGAGCTACGTTAAAAATTACAGATATCTTGGGTTTTAGATTACCCTTTTAAAAAATCCATTACCACAACTAAACAAAAATGGGAAAGTAGGTTAAACGCTCTCCAAAAATGTTTTCTGGGTACAAAACCCAACTAGGGGGGTAATTTGAGAATCGTGAGAATGATTTTACATTTGCCTATTTAGGTCCTTAATTGGGTTATGTGTCCCCTGTTGATCTTAGGGTTTAAAAAAAAGTTCTCTTTCCCACCCTTTGGGGGTTTAAAGCAAAATGAAGCTCTCATGATTTTTTCTTTGGGGTCCCGATCTACAAAAAATTCTTAACTTGGGGGAAAGGGCTTTGGGATTTTAGTATCAGTGATAGGTTTTTTGAAATTAAAACTGTACAGGTATTGAATGTTGGAAAAAGAAACCCGCACTGTCACAGTGAATCTTACCCAAATTTTTGGAAAGGGAAAAAACACAAAAATCTAAAGGGGTTGTGAAAAGTTTTCAATTGATTAAGTTTTATAACCTGCAAGAACTGTATCAAGTTTTGGGAAAAAAAAAGCATTTTACCCCTCTTTGGAAGATTTTGGGTTTATTTAATTTCACATCCCCACAAGGTCCTTCCCAAAAAAGGGTCATTTTAGTAACCCCTTTCCCTTAAAAACTTTGTTAGAGCAGCTGCCCCCAAGGGAAAAAATTTCTCACCTAGTGGTAGTTTAAAAAGTTTTAAAAAGTTATATACAATGATGGATTTTAAACGGGGGTCTTTGGGGGGCTTTCATCTCTCTTGTTGCCCCTCCCTATTAAGAAAGATAATAAAAATTTTTTGGGGGGGTTTGGGATTAAAAATTTAAAAAAACTGGGGTCTCCTGCAAAATGAATTTTTTGCAATCCTTAAAAGGCGCCTTAAAATAATTTTTTGACACTGAGCTTGACTCTATCATCTTTTTTGATTCTATGTCATCTTTTAAGGGGTCTTTGGTCATATAATGACTCAAACAACATGCTCTTTGGGGGGCCCGGGATAGATCTCAAAAAATTTGGGACAAAAGAAAATTTAAAGTACCCAAATTTCTATGGATCCATCCCCCATTGGGGTTACTCCCCTTTATGATAAGTTTATATGTTAGCCAAGAAGAGTATCCAGAAAGGGGAATGTAGAATATAACTTTTGGTTTTTAACTGTTTAAGCAAATTTGGGGAAAAATATTAGGAGAGAAGTAAATAAAAGAAAATGATTGTTTAGGAATGCAGTTAGAAGCCTGAGTTTGGGTCTATAAAAAACTTTGTAACAAAGAAAAGGGAGATAAGTATTTTTTATTGGGGGGGAACTTGCCCAAAGTGAAAAAGGGCGGAATGATGTTGTAGTGGCCAGGGGTTAGGGGTTGGTTACAAGTACTTCTGGCAGTTTTGAGCACCAGAAAGATGATCAAAATAAATGTAAATTATGTGATCAGGCATATGGTCACTCCTTGAACATATGTGCTTAATTGTCCACTTATTGAGGAATACAAAAGCAGCGTTTCTAACCTAGTTTAAAGTCCTAACCCATATAAGTGGGAAGATATTTTAAGAAACAGACCCAAAATTTGCCTAGAAAGATTAACTGGTGGCACTCGATGTAGGGACAAGGGTTATTCCTCTAAGAAAAAGGGGAGTAGATGTAAAAAGAAAGGCAGGCGCTCCCCTTTTCAGGCGGGCGGAAAAAAAATTAAAAGAGCGGCTAAAAAAGGTCAATATATTGAAATGCGCAGGGAGACACTGGTAGAGGAAATAGCAAAAAATCGAACTTAATTAAAAAAATTCCCTTTTGGGTCGGAATCCCGGGAAAAAACTAAAAGCTATAAATTGGAAAACCCAAAGAAAACCCCCAAAATATTTCTTCTCCTATGCCCAAAACAAAATCGGAACAACCCCCCCCCCCCCCCCCCCCAGGGTTTTGGGGGGCCACATTAAACCAAAATGGGTCCCACCAGATGACAGCAGGGAAAATAAAAGTGAGTAATCAAGTCCCAATAGACTTTAGTTTTAGCAAGCCGTAACCCCGACTGGGAGTCGAAGATCAAAATGAATTTTTTATGAGAGAAACCCCAAAATTTGATTAACACAGCCTATCCGATGTTATCCCGACGCCAAATGACTTCGAAAAGGGGGATAAATGCCCTGCCCCCTGCACTCTGCCCCCGGGCCAGACTCATGGAACTCTGTGTTCATCAAGAACTGCCAAAAAGCCCCTAAACACGAGCCTTTTCATCCTATGGAGGGGGAGCATGGGGCACGGGGGTAGTCCCTCAGTTAATAAAAACAAACAGGGCTAGCCCCACTCCCCAAAAGGGGGCCCGTAAAACAACGCAAAGAAAATACAGACCAATAGCCAACATCCCCTATCATAAAAATCTTTGAAAGGGGCCCAAGAAGCAAAAAATCACCACCCCCTAGAAACCCCCTCAGTTACACAAAAACCCGGGCAAAATGGGTTTTTTTAAAAGGTCGCTTCCCTTTTTGTCTCAGCTACTGGATCAAACGACAAGGTCCCAAATGCCCCTAGAAAACAAAAAGAATGCGATGTAATATATTTCGACTTTGCAAAAAACCCTTTGACAAGTGGGACATGGCGTAATAGCGCACAAAATGCGCGCAAAAGGAATAACAGGAAAAGTCGGTCGTTGGATCTATAATTTCCTCACTAACAGAACACAGAGAGTAGTCGTCAACAGAGTAAAGTCCGAGGCAGCTACGGTGAAAAGCTCTGTCCCACAAGGCACAGTACTAGCTCCATCTTGTTCCTCACCCTCATATCCGACATGACAAGGATGTCAGCCACAGCACCGTGTCTTCCTTTGCAGATGACACCCGAATCTGCGTGACAGTGTCTTCCATTGCAGACACTGCAAGGCTCCAGGCGGACATCAACCAAATCTTTCAGTGGGCTGCAGAAAACAATATAAAAGTTCAACGATGAGAAATTTCAATTACTCAGATATGGTAAACATGAGGAAATTAAATCTTCATCAGAGTACAAAAAAAAATTCTGGCCACGAAATAGAGCGAAACACAACGTCAAAGACCTGGGAGTGATCATGGTCGGAGGATCTCACCTTCAAGGACCATAACTTGTATCAATCGCATCTGCTAGAAAAATGACAGGATGGATAATGAGAACCTTCAAAACTAGGGAGGCCAAGCCCATGATGACACTCTTCAGGTCACTTGTTCTATCTAGGCTGGAATATTGCTGCACTCTAACAGCACCTTTCAAGGCAGGTGAAATTGCCGACCCAGAAAATGTACAGAGAACTTTCACGGCGCGCAATAACGGAGATAAAACACCTCAATTACTGGGAGCGCTTGAGGGTTTTTAAAACCTGTATTCCCTGGAACGCAGGAGGGAGGATACATGATTATATACACCTGGAAAATCCTAGAGGGACTTTGTACCGAACTTGCACACGAAAATCAAATCACTACGAAAGCAAAACACTTGGCAGACGATGACCATCCCCCAATGAAAAGCAGGGGTGTCACTAGCACGTTAAGGCCCATAAAAAAGTGTCGGGGGGCCCGAGACTGTTCAATGCCTCCAGACACTAAGGGGGATTCCCAAACACCCCCTGGCGTTTTCAACTGGACTGGACAAGCCCCTAAAGTCAGTTCCGATCACCCGGGGTGTGGCTGTACGTTGGTTTGCGTGCAGCCAGCAGCAACACCCGGGTTGACAGGCGTGATCCCCCGGAGGTGGTCCAGCCCGGGCCGCGGGGGCGTTGCCCCCCCGAACTCTCTCCGGGAAAAATCCCCAGGTAAACATGTAAAGAATTTTTTAAATGAAAATAAGATACCAGATATACTAATAAAATTTTCCAAAATTTCTTTTAACAGATAAGTGAATAACTTGTAGATATAAATCCATATTTTTCCTTTTAAAACCCTTTGGGTATTTTCCTGGGCCCTTTTTTTGTGTACCCATATGCTCTCGCGCTACAGTCCACAGGATAAATTTGGGGGGTGCAAAATTTAAACAGCCATTTCGGTGGAAAAAATCAATTTTTGTTTGGTCAACCCGTAGAGGGTGCGCGGTCGAGCTTGTTTAATCTAAGAAAAAAAAAATACCATCACCACCATCTGTGCCTAAGTGACCTTGTCATGTCATTGTGATAAATCCCCGGAAGTTTTGTTTGTATTAAATGAAACTGGATTCACCATTAGTGTGCTGCTGCCCTATTCCGTATGGCAGTTACAAAGAGGAAACAAAAGCTAGCTGTGTTTTTCTGTCATAATGGCGTTAATGGAGGAAGGGGGAGGTGACCTTGTGACTTCAGCAACTTGGTGCCTATGTGACGTCAGTGAAAATGACCTTGTAACATACACGCAGAGGTGCCCAAGTGACGTTGTAAGGTTAATGGAGATGACCTTGTAACAGACGCAGGGGTGCCCAAGTGACGTTGTAACGTCAGTGGACATGACATTGTAACATAGACGCAGGGGTGCCCAAGTGACGTTGTAACGTCAGTGGACATGACCTTGTAACATAGACTCACGGGTGCCCAAGGGACGTTGTAACGTCAGTGGACATGACCTTGTAACATAGACTCAGGGGTGCCCAAGTGACGTTGTAACGTCATTGGACATGACCTTGTAACATAGACGCAGGGGTGCTCAAGTGACGTTGTAACGTCAGTGGACATGACCTTGTAACATAGACGCAGGAGTGCCCAAGTGACGTTGTAACGTCAGTGGACATGACATTGTAACATAGACGCAGGGGTGCCCAAGTGACGTTGTAACGTTAGTTTGTGACTGCCCAAATAGCCTTGTGACTTCCGTGTGAGGTGATGAACTCTTGACGTCAGTGTTAGGGGATTATCTTAAGACGTCAGCAAGAGGGCTGACCTTGTAACGTCAATGTGAGGGGATTACCTTGTGGCGTCATCGTGGGGGTGCCCAGGTGACCTTGTGGTGTCACAGTGGAGGGACGGGTAAGGGTGGCAACTAACGGCATAGTGAACACAGCTGGGCAGTAGTGCACTGTCAGCGGAGTAGGTTGTACGTCGCATGTTTCTCCGCTTTTTGACTGACACACTGGAGTTTATATTGTGATGAACTTATCAAGAAAAAACAGATTTGTCATTGGTGTGTGAACAGCAGAGGTAAGACAGGGAAACAGCATCACTTGTCTTTTGCATCCCTACACACTTAGCAAAGTTTTCATAATATTTGTCTTCCTAGGTTAGATCTTCACCACTCTATACTGCAATATTTTCTTCCAACACACCTTTTTCCTTCTATCATCCCTTTTTCACCCGTGCTCTGTAGTGATAAATGACCCTTGTTCATTTGTATAATATTTCTGTGTTGGAAGTTGTATTTTGGAGTCGCCCGAATGGATGTAGGCTGGCCAGACGTCCTGCTTGTGAGCACTGTCCTCCGTCCTGCGTCACCTCAAGCACGGCGTTTAATTTTTCCTTCTTTTTGGGGCTTGTCTCAAGAAAATTACCTTATGTATACTAAAACAGCAGGAACTGAAGGCCATAATAACCATTGACGTAATTTTATTATAATTTTATGTAGCTGCCTTTGGCAATACTACGCGCAGAGCCGCAGTGCACATGTACCAGACAAGTCAAGCTATCAATCAAATACTCCTCGGAGTCTGAGACGCTCAGTCTGCCGAAGGCCGCACTGGGAGGTGCATGACTTTATTTGAAGAATTACCACAAAATATCATTCATCACATAATCGTGATATTTGACAAATAAATAATTCTCCTAAGTATATTTTTCTACACTTTCATAAAACGTGTTTGATTTAGGTTACATCTCCAGAATTAAGACTTCAGTAATTTATTTAAGAACTAGAATTTGGTAATTTGCGTATTTTGGTCATTATAACAAAGTAAAATGCATATTCATTATATATGTATACACATAGCGGCTGTGTCATTTTTGGAGATTTGTAACTGACCACCCTAGTATGGAGTGGGCGCGGGGGCATAATGAAGTGCTCCTCTATTCTTATTATTTTAAAGGTTTAATTTCAAATTACTCATACATTTTTTCTCTTATCAGTTAGACAATATTGTCTGACGATGTTATTCTATTCAGTAGTGTGACATTCAGTAGTGTGACATTCAGTAGTGTGACATTCAGTAGTGTGACATTCAGTAGTGTGACATTCAGTAGTGTGACATTTGAAAAATGCTGTCATTTTAACAGTTATAGTATTTCTTGTTGATATTGTGAACTATTATTTATTTTAATCGGTGGAAGTGCTAAAAATCATAGAGGTCATATTAATGTGGGCCAGTAGGCCTTCGACAGTGCACTTTGAGATATTAGCTCAGTCTGACGTGTCTGACGACACGTACGTGTGTACTCACCTATATGAGGTTGCAGGGGTCGAGTCATAGTTCCTGGTCCCGCCTCTTCACTGATCGCTACTAGGTCCTCTCTCTCCCTGCTCCATGAGCTTGATCAAACCTCGTATTAAAACTACGTATGGTTCCTGCCGCCACTACGTCACTTGCCAGACTATTCCAATTTCTGACAACTCTTTGACCAAATAAATACTTCCTAGCATACATTTGACTCATCAGAGTCTCCAACTTTCAATTGTGACCCCTTGTTTCTGTGTCCCATCTCTGGAACATCCTGACTCTGTCCACCTTGTCAATTCCTCCCATTATTTTGCATGTCGTTATCGTGTCTCCCATAACCCTCCTGTCCTCCAGTGTCGTCAGGACGATTTCCCTTAATTAACTTTTTTTCGTAGGACACCCTTAGCTCTGGGACTAGTCTTGTTGCAAACTTTTGCACTTTCTCTAATTTCTTGACGTACTTGACCAGGTGTGGGTTCCAAACTGGTGCTGTATACTCCAGTATGGGCCTGACGTATATGGTGTACAGAGTCTTGAGCGCTTCCTTACTGAGGTATCTGAATGCTATTCTCAAGTTTGCCAGACGCCCATATGCTGCAGCAGTTAT